>BJCM01000446.1:0-13724 GCA_018326385.1 Flaveria bidentis | reverse complement strand
ATGACTTCTTCCCAAAGAGCCATGTTGTTGACCATACTTTATTCCATTGTTTACCTTTTTATGATAGTACATGTTACCAACTTTAGTTGGTGACAAAAGGTAAGTCAGGGACATGTCCTGATTACCATATCTCAGATAATACTTTATCTGAGATACCTTAACCTATAGTCTTGTAGTGTAGGCTTTAGCTAAGGAATCCCAGCTGGTATCAAAGTATATCCGGCTGTAAGTAGTATTATATATAGGTTCTCTTTATAACTCATTGTAACCAAGTGAGACATCACAACATCTGCTTGTAAGAGTCTTGTATTTTGAGTTGAGAATCAATATATAAAAGTATTTTGAAAATTATCTTTTTGTGTTCTTTATTACTTTCTATATTGTGATTAACTCTTACTGATTATTTCTATACCCGAGTGTTGTTCTAGGTGAGTTTGAGAGAAAACATTGTGTTTAGTGACAAACAACGATCCTGCAGAACAATATATATATATATATATATATATATATTGTCCATTAAAATTATAAACCAATCAAACTCAATAAACTTTATATCAACCCTAATATAAAACATGTATAACCAAATAATATGTTACACGCAGTTAAAAAAAATAAACTTGCAACTAGATTTAAAGTCGCATCACATCAATTAATGTTAGGAAATAAGAAATAATAAGAAATAAACCCTAAACAATTATTATGATACAATTTTTTTAAAACTTATAACACTTTATTTTTTGATGACACATTTGTACTGCTCACATGGTATCGATCTATCAACGACAACACTGATGAAAAAACAATCCAATTGAACCCTTACAACGTTCGCCTAACATGATGACGATGATGTCGTAAAGGACCGAAACAATTGAATTGATGTGCATACATGAAAATCTTTTTTAAATGTATTTGTTTTAATGATAATAAAAAATAAGGTAATATTAGGAAAAGGTTGATACAGGTAAAAAAAAACTTGCATATCGGTTAATCATACAATGGTCATTTTTGGGTTTTGTTTAAATTATACAACGGATTAAAGTTGACCACTCTTAAAACCTACCAACTTAAAACCCTTCTAAATAAGCGAAAACCATCCATAACCATTGTCTATCATCACGTATTATTAGTTGTGGCCAACGACAGCTCGTATCCATTATGGTCATTGCCTCCACCACCTTTCGTGTTATTGCAAACACCACCATTGTTATGTTTTTGTTGCTACCACTACCATCGTCATCAACCACACTATCATTGTTGGTGTCACCACCTCAATGATACTGCCACCGCCATCCACCGCCCCCAGTATCATAACCACCATGATTCCACCTCTACTGCCATCGTCTTCAAATCTGATACCGTCACCACCTCAATGTCACACATACTGCTCCTATCACCCCTACCCGTCACACATCATAACCATCATGATTCCACCTCTACTGCCATCGTCTTCAACTTGAGTTTATTTGAGGAGGACATGTTTTGCTCCAAATTTGATAGGAATCTTCCCAACCATATACCAAAATAAAGATGTGAATTATTCAAAAAATCTTGAATTTTTAGCATCTCTAATTTTCTTTGAACACAATTTGAAGAAAGCTAAACCAGTGGTTAAACAAGTCACACGAGTCGTCCCGTGAATTGCTATCATCTACCAACTCTTCACAATACATTTACAAGTACCATAAGGAGAGCTTAAACTAGCCTTTGAGGAAATAGCATCAATAAACACCCCATAAACAACGTTTATTTTGCATGACATGAGTCATGGCTAATGATAATCTAATTTGCATCTTTAGCTTCCTATTTTGACTACATTGCCAATTTTGTTCTAAACAACCTGATTATCTAAAATGTTTACATCACTTAATAAACTTTGATTCATATCAATTTAGTTATTAAGCTTTTAAGAATGTTTTACTTTAGATATTTTTTTAAGTATTAACAGTAATTTTTTATTTTCATTGTTATAACTATATTAAAAAACATTTTTTGCTACCTTATTTTCAATTAAAAATTACATTTTATATTTTTATCATTATTTTCTTATTTTCCTCCGCTCACAACTATTTTCAAAAATAATTAAAAACTTAAAAAAATTAAACAATGTATACTTTCAAATATACAAATGGACAGTAATATTTTTTCACTCATATACCTTTAACCATTTTATATGATATAAAGAAAACATTTATATAATCGTAGGGAATCCATAGTAAATACTAGAAATGAGTGAGTTGTATATACGAGAAATCAAAACATCAAAACATATTAAATAAGTTTAATGAATATATTGTTAGGGAGTTATGGATAATCACTAACATAAAAGATTTTATACACTGTTATTTGGTGACATTGGTGCATGATATCTTGCTTTTCCATCTTTATAGTTTCTTTGAAACACCAAATTGAACAAACGACATGAATTGTGTAAGTTTGTTGTGTATGCTCAACAAAGAAGTTTATTTTGAATCTTAAATTATTGACATCATGATTTTTGACCTTTTTGTATGTCACATGTCAAACACGGAGAAGGTTGGCCCAAATATACTCCTAACCCTTGTTCTATATTTTTCTCAACTGCCCATACCCACCTCTTCCATATCTTATTTCTAACTTAACCACTTTTTGTTCTTTTAACAATGTTTGCTAACATATGTAATCATCACTAAAAACCAAACTTTTATCAACAAAAAAGTCAGCGATGGGTATTCACTGTTGGATCAAACACAAATTCCAAAAAAAAGATTAATTTATTAAATTCGTCGGTGATTCGTCAAATGATCAAACAAAGTCCAAAGCAAGAAAGAAAGACTAGTTTCTTAAAGGTCTAAGATGATCAAACAATAAAATGTTTCGTTAGTGATCGGTGAACTTCTCAATGATCGAACTTCTCCCTCCATTTAGTGAAGTCTTTAATTTCTCCCGGATTACCAACAAAATTTCATTATGGATTACCTAAGCTTTATATCTTCACCGACGGGTTATAAGCAACAAGTTTTCCCATGAGAGAAAGTGCTCTAGTTTATAATCGTTCTTTAGGTTTTCCCATGAGTGAAAGTGCTCTAATTTATAATCGTTCTTTAGTTATACCAGTTCATAATATTTCATAATAACATTTGAAAAATCAAGTTATATGAAAACTTACTATTGCTCACAGGAAATGTATCAAAATCTATATACCCAGATGGTCACATTTACGATGAAAAGTAACCTTTATTTTCACTTCTTATGTTATAAACTTGTACCATCAGCACCTCTAGCGTCTAATCATGATGGTTGTGTTAAAAAAATTCTATAAAAATATATATATCAAATAGAAAAATTCTCTTTCGAATGTATGTATGTGGCTCAAGCTTAAAGATTACTTGTTTGAATTGAACATAAACCTACACGTAATTACGGTTATGCTAATCCAGCAAACTTATCGACACGTCCAACTTAGACTAAATGGCTTAGGTGCAATCCAATTAAATGTTTAATGGATAATAAATGTCCTTAGAGTAACATAGAAAACGAGAAGCAAATGTTTATAACCAGTGTGTAAGCCTCATTTTACACCCATGATGTCATAATAACTTTTTTTTACATTCACTTCAACTATTCTATCAACGACAAACAAGAAAGTGATGATAATGAACATGACACGAAACAATATGATTAACCTGGAAGACACCTTTGTGGTTCGCAAGACATGCGAGTTATACGAAGAAGTTAACTAAAAAGTAAAAGCTAATATAGGTATGACAAACTTAATTAATATAAGGCAGAATATACATGTACAACCATTTTCTAATGATTATCTTTTTTGTAAATAAAATATACTTCTAATTAAACAATACTATAATAACTTCAACGTCATAACAGCTCTCACTGGCAATCTTTACCCTTGTACATCAATCTGCTTGTCTCGTTCCTTCTTATTATCACGAACGTCACACTCTTGTGGGGTTCTCTCCTTCCTTTTTCCTCTCTAATAACACATTCTCTTCTTTACATTAGACAATCACCATTCAGAGTCATTGCGTTTAATACGACCTAATAAAATTTAATATAATAAGTGTTTATAAAATGTTAAAAAGTGATGTAGTAGCATCATCAAGTCGAGTCCATATGCTTTACTTCTGTTAACTCACATAACTTGTATATTTTAAGTTTCCAACACCACTAAAACCGTAAAATAACAAATCTCCGTACGGAACCTTAATTTGCCATTAATGCAAAAGTTGAACTACAATTTTGTATGGTAACCTATCCTTGTTGAAGTTAGTTATACCAATGTTGGAAATCGTATCATATAATATATATAGATAAAAACACATAAAGAAAAAAAAACATATTAGTTTATCTTTTCCTAAACATGGAATATCACTGAATAAAACGGAACACATTTTCTCGGATATAAATTCGTTAAATGTTTCATTATCTTGTCAAGATGACGAGGTATTCTAAGTTTAACTAAAGTATTTACATAATTAAAAAGCAGTTTAAAATATCTTCTTCTAAAGTAATAAGTATCATGTTTCTTCTTCAAATCATGATTAAAGAATACGTTATACATTATGTAGTATCAATGTATAGTTTGTGGAAATGTCATATATTATAAGTTTAGATTTATTATATTTAACTATAATTACAACATGATTATCGAAGTAACTTAAGAAATTTAAAGAAAATTATATAATGAAGTGATAAAAAATGTAAAACTTTTGAGTTTATCCAAGATGGTAGACAAAAAGTAAATATGTAGAAGACAACTAGATAAACAATCTAATTTTTAGGTTTACAAAAATAACATTCAATAATTCATGATATTTTATAACAAGAGTGATATAACTTTTTTCTTTGGAAAAATAATTTTTCTGAGTCTATTTTCATATGCATGATTATAACTTTGTAAAAACAGTTTAAAATATTTTCTTCTAAACTCAACCGTATCATGTTTTTTTTCTTGAAATAATGATTAAAGAATACGTTATACATTATTACATTATGTAATTTATATTTACACTTTTTAAATGTTGATATATTATAAGTTTTGAGTGAATTTTTTGAAAAAATGAAATTCCTGAGTCTATTATCATTCAAAATCTGCATGATTAATTTTTTTTTACGAAAGCTAGCATTATTATTCTTAAAAAATATTAACTCAATATTTATATATTAATATAAAAAATAAAATTTAGTTGAACAAAATGACCCCACTATTGACGGTTTAACCCACCCCACTCTTTCAAGTTTTACCCACTTCATTATGCCCGCCACGTCACCCCACCATTTTCACTGTTTCACACACCCCCCCACACCTATAAATACTCACTCCCCTCAACATGCAGCTTCATCTTCAACCTCACTCGACCTGCAACTCACCACCCACAACAATGGGAGCAACTGTCACCATCATCATCCCCACCGTCATCCTCCTCCTCTTCTCCGCCGTAACAACCACCACCGCCACCGGCGTCATCGGCGTCAACTACGGCCGCATTGCAGATAATCTACCGGACCCAACCAAAGTCGTTCAACTACTGAAATCGAACTCCATTGACCACATCAAAATCTTCGACACTGATTCCACTGTTCTCAAAGCGTTATCAGGCTCCAAAATCTCCGTCACTGTATGCCTACCTAACGAGCAACTCAAATCAGCCGCTGGTGATCAAGCGTTTACTGATAATTGGGTGAAATCGAACATTCTACCGTATTATCCTTCAACAATCATCGACGCAATCGCTGTTGGTAACGAAGTGTTCGTTGATCCGAATAACATCACCGATTTCCTCGTTCCTGCGATGAAAAACGTTTACGCTTCACTCACGAAGAACAAAATCAACATCAACGTTTCGTCTCCTATTGCTCTTAGCGCTTTAGCGACCTCTTATCCTTCATCTTCTGGATCATTCAAACCAGATCTGATAGAGCCTGTGATGAAGCCGATGCTTGAGTTCCTCAAAACCACAGGCTCGTATCTCATGGCGAATGTTTATCCGTTCTTCGCTTACGGAGCCAACACCGATACGATCTCGTTGGATTACGCTCTGTTACGTGATAACAATGGCGTGAAGGACACGAAATCAGGAATTGTGTACAAATCGCTGTTGGAAGCTCAGATTGACGCTGTGTATGCTGCGATGAGTGCGTTAGGGTTTGATGATGTGAAACTGGTGGTGTCGGAGACCGGATGGCCGTCGAAGGGCGATTCCGACGAAATCGGTGCCGGAGAAGACAATGCTGCACAGTACAACGGAAACCTAGTGCGTCGAGTGCTCACCGGCGGTGGATCTCCGATGAGACCTAACAATCCGTTGATCGTTTACCTCTTTGCTCTCTTCAACGAGAATCAAAAAACTGGTAAAACTTCCGAACGAAACTACGGTTTGTTTTACCCTAACGAACAGAAGGTGTACAATGTGCCGTTTAGCATGGCGGAATTGACGGAGCTTCCGTCGGCGGTGAGCAACGGCAGCAAGTCGGAGGTGGTTCCGGCACCGGCGCCGGTGACTCACGGCGGAGATGTGGCGGAGAGTGGCGTAGGGCAGACGTGGTGTGTGGCGAACGGGAAGGTGGGGCAGAAGAAGTTACAAGATGCATTGGATTATGCGTGTGGTGAAGGGGGTGCTGATTGCCGTCCGATTCAGTCTGGTGACACGTGTTACAATCCTAACACACTTGAGGCACACGCTTCGTATGCTTTCAACAGTTATTATCAAAAGCAGGCACGTGCGAGTGGATCGTGTGACTTTGGTGGTGCGGCGTACGTGGTCTCGCAACCTCCTCGTACGTACACTATCTTTCCTCAATAATTATTGTATATGTTTAGTAGTAGGATGATTAATTAATGATAGTTAATGATTATTTTGCAGGTTTTGGTAGCTGCAAGTTTCCCACGGGTTATTGAAGACAAGATGAAGATAAATAGATAATGAGTTTGGTGGGGTTGTTTAATCGATATTGTTGGTGTTTTGGGGTATTTCTCATTATATTATATTATTTGTTTTAGAAAAGGATGTATTTAGGTTTGGTTGCTTGTATTTGTTACGACTTTAATGTTTCTTGTAAGTGGTTAGATCCTTGCCTGCTCATAGATTGGATTTATTATGTATCTTATTTTGTTAATATTGGTTTCTTTAATGCATGTTATTTTTATGCGTAACGTTACATCAATGGAGTTGGTAATTGGTGTTTTAAATGAATTAATTTGAGAATTAAATTTATTTGAGCATAAACAATAGTTTGGGAGTTTATGGACAATTAGGCCATGTTTTGCTCTGGCGACCTGGGCTTTGGTGTTGATGTAGGACTTTAAGAACGTGACACTATTTTTCATGGGTCTTAAGGGGTGTGAAATGAATGCATGTGAAGATTTCTAACGGTGAGGCGAGGTGTGGTGAAAGATGAGATATTTACATCGTCGAATAATTTTATTATCGCTCCACTTTTCTTTCTAACTATAGTTTACAATTACAAATAAACGTCTTGAAACAAGCTGATATAAACTTAGTTATTTTCTTATTTGACATTACAATATAAGCATACCAATAACACTTACCATTTGTTTGGAGCCTATAGGTTTATATTAGCAACATCTTAGTTTGTATATGGTTTTAAGAGATATCACAAAATAAATACAATTTAAATTTTAAACTACGAGAAAAGATGTGTCTTTTCTTTATTTATAGTAATAAAAGATTGCATGTGATAACACGTGTTATCACGAGATTTCATCTCACATAAATTTTTCCACCTAAATCTTATTTAACAATTTTCTTGTAAATCATGCTATGTTATTATCCTTAAGATTTTAGTTTATTAACTATCAAAATTTTAAAGATATTAAATTCCTTACATCAATCATTTCAACATTTATTTAACCACTTCAATTCCATATCAATCTATCTCACAAATTCTAATTTTTGCATAATTATCTACTCTTCTTTGACTTTGTTCAAACATCAAGTAAGATATTTCATCTTTTATAACCATACCTACTATACATTTAACAATTATATGTTGTTTATTTTACCCTTTTTGTTGTTTGTTGAAATTTTTTTTTGATAAGGTATTAATTTCATTGTTAATACTTTATGTTTAATGTTTTATGTTTTGATATTTATCTTAGTCGTTTATTAAATATCTATTATTAGGTTTTGATTATCGCAATAAAAGAAAATCAACATTGGTTTATTCTTGCTATCAGTACATTAATTCCAAATTAAGTTTGTATTATTTGCAATAATTAAATAGTTTTCGGCTTATGAATTTATATTTGTCTTATTAGTCAGTATACTTTTCTAATTTTTTTATATTTTTTTTCTAGGCATGAACAACCTTTTAGTTGTTTGATTGTTTCCCTAAAACTACGTTTCTACATCTTTTTTAACAAGTTGTTACGTCGAATATACATAAATTTTCAAACTCTAAAGAAAAACTAATTGTTTAAAGAAGGAGCTCAAGCAAGTGAAATGCACAATAACGATTGAATACAATCTATTTCATTATATTATAATTTGAATTAAAAACAAATAATGCTTAAATATTTGTTTACATTTTTAAATTATATATTTTTATTTTCAAATAACCCCGTAATGGTATAAGACATTACAAGTTTTTTGAATGAAATAAATAGATATAAAGTGAATTGCACAATAACGATCGAATACAATCTATTTCATTATATTATCATTTGAATTAAAAACAAATAATGTTTAAAAATTTGTTTACATTTTTAAATTATATAATTTTTATTTTCAAATAACCCAGTAATGGTATATGACATTACAAGTTTTTGAATGAACTAGATAGATATAAAGTTTTGTATATTATGAATAGGTATATTTAATTGCATAAAAGTTATAATAAAAATAATATTTATTTTGAAATAGTAAAAAATAAACAATGACGAGCAAAATGACAAAATGACGAGTAGTTACGAACAACAAGACATCATGACGAGCATAAAAGACACAATGAAGGATATAAAATACACAATGATAACCGGGAACGACATAATAAGCTAGAAACACAAAATTTTAAATCTACAATTAATAAATCCAAAACCTAAATACTACAAGCTAGTATTGTAGAGTTCGACAAACGCCACTGAAACATGTTAATCGAAGTTCATTTGATTTGCTTTATGCGTGTTCAAAAATAATTTACAGAATTTTGGAACAAAAGCCTTTTTATTTAAACCATGTTCTATATAATCAAAATATTCAATGGGTAGTAATGACGATAGGTTAGATTTGGTATGGTATGAGTAATCCCAACCTCATACATGATTAGAATAGAATGCCCCCTATCTCGTTCAAAACATGTCGGCTATGTATAGGTTATTTACCCATTGGGTATTAGGCATACCCGCTAGTAAACTAGTATACATATTAAATTTATAAAAAGTAGCCGTTGGTTTTACCCATCGGCATCTATTAAAATTAAGATATAATGTTAAGTTACATTTGTATATACATGCTAGAGAATATTTATTTTAATCTTTAATGTTCCCCTACTACTATTCTTCAATTTCACAGACAACTATCGATTATGGTATAACTTTGTTATATACTATATAGTGCAAATGACAAGACCATTAACGACCTATATGTAACACATAATTATTATGTAAAAAGTATTAAAGTAAAAATATAAAAAGACATAATTATATGTAATATAAATATTAAGTAAAATAAGTAAATAAAATAAAATAATTGGGAGTATAATCGGGTAAACGGGTATGTTTGATCGGGTAATCGGGTCAGGCAAACAGTTACACAATGCAATCCCTTACCCGTCTCATACCTGTAAAAAAAATTAATCTCATACCCGTTTCATACCCGCTTACCCAATCGCATATCAGTCTCAAATATATAGGGTTTCGAGTAATCTAACGGGGTTCGTGTTTAATTACCATACCTAATAATTCGTAACTTTACATAATAATAAACTAAGTTTCTAGAACATCTCACTAAAACTACTTAAACATTTTGTTCACCTAAACTCACTTGACTTTTATTATGTGTTATTAAGCTGTGAAGTTTTTTATATTAGAATTTAAAAAATCAAGTGACTTACATAAAAAATATATGACTTGTAATTACATAAAAAATATATGACTTATAACTACTACTAGTGATTATCATATAATTTAACTTGAAGTAAGAGCTAATAAAAAAGGTAATCTACTATAAGGGAAAACAAAGATTTATAATTATAAGGCCAGGACACTAAATATGAGGTGAATGACTTATACTAGACATAAATATAAGGTGAATGACTTCTAGTGGAAAATTAAACTTCAAGTAATCTAGCCAAACACATGTGAAAATATTGTTATGAAATACTTTGTTTTTACGGTCTAGTTTCAAGTAACGAGCATAATAAGAACATATTCAGGTTATATCAGCCTCATTAATAATATAGATTCATTTTTTCTACTCTCAGTTTCAATGACAATGTTAGGAGAAAATGGATCTCACTAGGTAACTCATGATTCGTCGCTTCATTAGCACTCAAATACTCAAGTCAACCTCATCTAAACAATAATAAATCATATATGTATATTTGTTGGAATAAGTATTCAACTTACATTCCATACAAGATCATTGGACATCAAACAAAACAGGCCAACCTTAACTTGAGCCTATTAGAACATGACCAAATTTAATCGAGCAACTCTTATTTAACCAAATCCAATACGTTAACCTCATCCACGAATTTTTACACTATTCAACATGAAGCTTTTAAAAAATAACCCATTTTCCTTAACAATAATCATACAATTATTTAAAGCAAGATTAGAAAATAACAAACTTGTAATGGTTTTGAAAGCGGGATATTAACCATACCAACCAAAACACTAGCGGAGCTTCATAGGGGCCGAGGGGGGGTCGCAGTGTTAAATTTTAATCCGATAATGTAAATTTTATATAAATATCGAGTTTATCCCTTTTGAAAATTTAATTTTTGCCCCACTTCTTGTACAAAATAGTTAAAAGTTAAAGTGCCTGAAACTGTACATAACATATTTATTCAACATATGATATTAAATCATCAATTATCATTTATTAATACACCTTAAGTTTTGATTGAAGTTAACATCACTCAAAGCCAAAGGTTTGGCGCCTCGCACCACCGAAAGATTAGAATAAAAAATATCTTTAGACTGAAGTTATAATCTTCTCGGCGTCGGCAAGATCTGGGAGATTAGGGGTTTTTTTTGATAGATTATCAATAATCTCTTCAGAAATCTGTAATAATCTGTATGTTATCAGCTTTCATTAATGGAGTTTGATTCAGCAGCGATCAGTCGGTGCTCTGTAGAACACCAGAAGATCTACAACGAATGGTTCAATGTCGCCGATTCAGGTTTCGTTTATCGTTCTCTATTTTCATCGTTTCATAGTTTCATGTACCTTTTTTGATTGGTTTTTACAAAGCTTTGTTGTTTATCGTGTAATTACAGATGGTGATGGGCGCGTTACTGGTGTTGATGCGACGAATTTCTTCGTTATGTCCAATTTAGCTCGACAAGATCTCAAGCAGGTTGTTCTTCGTGTCTAAGTTTGTGCCCTAATTTTGTTTGTGTTTGCGGTGTTGAAGGGGACTTTGTTCATTGATAACCCTAGCGTGGGTAATACCAATGTTTTGTTCGTGTTTGCTTAGTTTTAACTTTTGAGTTACATGTGGTGCCGTGAAACAATGACATCGTTTTTTGTGTTTTCAATATTTGACTACTTGTTCTAACTTCTACTAAAGCTAGCAGCTAATGTAACAAGTTTGCACTTGTTTATTTGTGTTAAAAGAATCGAAGGCATATTTGGGATTATTATGGATGGTATTTTCTCAAGTTTGAATACTCCATCTGATGCATATTTTTGGAATAGTTATTGGAGGCTGAAAATGCTTTTATATGTAGCAAAAAGCTTCTGTTCTGTTAGAATGTTAGCCATGGGCCACCTGTTAGTTCCTTTATTCATGTGCTCAATATTAGAAGAATAGAAGGATAAAACATCCACCTGTTTATCCAATGTCATAAATAATGTCAGTAGGAGTGTATCACAGAGTCACAGGCCATGCAACCTTTTAAAAAACCAACACCATTGGATTCATTATATGATTTATATCTAGAACTCACATAAGAACACGTCACAAGTAGACCGTAATGGTCCTTGATATGTCCTCCCATGGTGTGCCCATCAGGATTTATCTGTGTCGGTAGTAGTATTAACATGGCAACTTATTTGAGCGGTATATGAATCACGGGCACTGTAGATAAGTCTAAGATAGGCTTGACATGAGACTGTATAAAGGAACTCGATATATGCATTTCAAGCATCACAACACAAGTATATCAGCAAGCTGTAATGGCCTACCAGATTACGTAAAGCTATTCTAACTGTAACTATATGATAGAAGCGTTAGTTATGAAAGGTGGATTGTCTATCTCAAATTTTGGGTTTTGCAAGATGCCAAGATATATTATGCCATATTTTCCTTTCTCTAAGTATATACTACTCTTTTATCATAATTAGCTAATTGTTGTTCTACTTTTGTATACTGACCTGTTTATCTTTCCCCACCTGTTCACACAACTACTTAAGGTGTGGGCAATTGCGGACTCTAAAAGACAAGGCTTTCTTGGCTTAAAAGAGTTTATTACTGCAATGCAGGTAATCTGTTGTTTTTAGCAATATGTTCCTTTTATTACATCTATCATTTCTCTTATTTGGTGTGTTTGGTAATTGCAGCTGATATCTATGGCTCAAGCAGGACATGAATTAAGCGGTGACCTCTTAAATTCTGAAGGTAACTATTGTTTTCATATTTTTTTCTCATTACAATATTAATGTGCGATATTCACAATTTTGATTTGTTTTCCTCGAATGTTTTTTCCCCAACTCAGTTGATTTTGAAAATCTCAAACCACCGGTGATGGACGGTCTGGATGTCCTACTAGCTGTATGTATACCTTCCTCTCATGCTAACTAACAAGAGATAAGTAGTAGGGCCACTGTGAGCCTAGAAACTAACTATTTTCATTTGAATTCTAACTTGTTTATCAATATATGTAGAGGAAAAGGCGCCCAAAAAGTGAGCCTGAATCAAATGGTAATTATTTTTGCTGTTCTAATTATTAATTACAAAAATAGAGAACCGTGGTGACGCCTCTACCTTTTGATGCTCACGCCCAACATTGATGTAGGTAACTCACCGTTGCACACTTCACCAACAGCATCGTCTAGTTGGTTTACTTCACCAAAATCTGCAAAAAAGGTATGTGTTATGTCCATTTTCTTCACTATGTAGAATAAGATTTCTAAATGTGGAAATCAGATTAATACATGCTTATGAAAGAAACATCCATCTTCAAAACGTAGAATACAAATATGTTGCTTTTGTAAGGGCATCTCATTCTGGTCCTAGATACAACAAAGTCCTGTAATATAGCTTGCATCATACAAATTAGCTTAGGGCCTGCAATTCAGCTCATGCATAGTTATCAATAGCGAATAGCGGTAAATAGCAACAAGCCACCTATATGCTACGTAGCGAATAACGGTAAATAGCGACCGCTATTTCGTGTTTAGCGATTAAGTAGAATAATATGTAAGATTGTTTTACATTCAATAGATAAGCATGTTTAGTAATAAAGTAGTAGGAATCTAAGCAAAGACCCCCAAAATAGCTAAAATACTTGATTACTAATCATCTAAATCTCATATTTACCA
>BJCM01000445.1:0-13575 GCA_018326385.1 Flaveria bidentis | reverse complement strand
GGGGGGGGTCATCATAGTTGCCTGTTAGTTAAATTTTTGTCCCTTTTGTTTGTTATGCAATTACAAAGATCTTTATAAGTTTTTTTTTTGTGGTATGTTTGTTGTGATCTATAAAGGGTGTTATGGGTCATTATTGTAACTCAGGGTTTATCTATTGCCCCTTTCATGATATGTTTGTTATGGGTTTTCATCTACTCTCTTGTTAGTTAATGTTTGGTTCTTTTGTATTTATGTAATTAGAACGATTAAAAAAGATTGTTATTTTCAATGTTTAGGTGTAGAGAAAAACAGAGGAAAGAAGCTTCCCGCCTTCAAACTGTGAATAGGAAGCTGTCAGCCATGAACAAGCTTTTAATGGAAGAAAATGATAGATTGCAGAAACAAGTGTCACACCTTGTGTATGAGAATGGTTACTTTCGGCAACATACTCAAAGTGTTAGTTTTTTTTTCATTTTTCATTTTTTTATTGTGTTTGGATTTGAGTTTTGAAAGTGATTATCTCAAGTAAAAGTAGTCTCAATTAATTGTTATAAATAATTAATTTGGTACTAGAGGTGACAAAACTTTTTATTGGAATGTAGAGTAAAGTTAATTTATACGCCCTTATCTTTATCTTTTAACTACTTAAATTGCTGAAATTTGTAAAGCATTTAAAACCAAAAAAAGTTATCATTTCGACTTTAAGCAACAAAATCTCATCCAAATACTACATTCTCATACACCTGCTTAACTGATTTCAATTATCTGAGATCACATATTTACTTTCAAAACCCATATTTATAGCCAACTTTTTAATTAGATTTGTAGAAACATGTAAGAATTAATTATACCTATCTTTACGTGTAACCAATTAAATATTTACTTCTCATTATTCAAGTGGGAATTATCATCTTCAAAACACATTCAAATAACCACCACCCCCAATGACTTGTGTAATCTTGTTATTCACACACATATAATCTATTTGTGAATAATGTGTCGGGTTTTGCATATTGCAGACTGCACTTGTTACTAAAGACAGTTGTGAATCAGCTGTGACGGATGGTCAACACCGATTGACACCTCAACACCCGCCACGGGATGCTAGTCCTGCAGGGTTAGTCAAAGAATATTTCACGCTCTAAATACTGTTTATCAACATGTGTTCATTTTTATTGTTGTTATTTAATATTTTATTATTATGTTATGCAGACTTTTGTCCATTGCAGAAGAAACTTTAGCAGAGTTTCTTTCAAAGGCAACTGGAACTGCTATTGAGTGGGTCCAAATGCCTGGAATGAAGGTAATCCTGCAACATTATATGCTTAATTCCTTCCGTTTAATCAATTCATAATTAGATGCTGCAAGATGAGCAAGTCAGGCAGTTTGTTTGAGGGGTCAAAACAGTTTGGGTGAACACAAGTAATTTTTTCCACTTGGTTTGAAGCAGGTCGGATTGACTTGAAACACTTTGTCTAAGATTTTTAATTAACATTTGATTTTTTGTGTCAAGTATGATTAAAAATATTATATCAGTAGATTTATGGTGTAACCTGTCAAAAAAAGTACTTCATAACTTTCTTTGCCCTTTGTCAATATATAGTATTTCAAATATTATCTCATGATTATTGTAGTTTTTTGATACAATAACTTATGAAATTTGGTGCATTATAAATCCACTTTGCTTACTTGACTTTCATCCTGTTTGATCCTTCTCCTTGTAACCTAAATATTTTTCAATAATTAATGTCATATAGCATTACAAATATTATTTCAGTGATAATTTTATTTTTGGGTAAATTGATTTAAGTGATTTATTTTATTAAAAACACCCAATCTCAATGACCTTTTTCTTTGTAACATAACAGGATTGAGCCATTAATAAGTAAACGGGTTAAAAGTGTCAACTTTACTCGTATCAGATGAAGTGGATAGCAAAGATAAAAACTAATCATCCATATAAAAATAAAGAGATTTATGGGTTTATAATTACTGTATATTCTTTTACACATATATTTAGAGTCTTCAAGGACAAATGTGTTTCTGGAAAGTTGAAAATGACCTTGTAATATACAAATTTTACCCAAATTAAGAAGCATACCAAAATATTGCTTGATAATACGATTGTTCTGTATATCATGTTTAAATCATTAGTTGAGCTAATATGTGAAACATCATAATTTCTTTCCACTCATAGAACTTTCTTCTTGAACAATTTAATGGAGATGCACATGCGGCTTCCCTTATGGTTTTCAGTGCTGATATGGCACTAGGAAGTTAATGTGATACCTGTATTCTTGGTCTGCACAATTTTTAATCGAATAATAATGATAATTTTTTATTTCATATTTAGTGTCTGTGATTCATCTAGAATTTCTTCATGATCATAACTTATTGTGGTACTATGAGACTTTTAAATATTAATGGAAATGGACTCCAATGGTACCACATGTGTGTGAATTCTTTGCGGGTCCCATCTGAAACTAGAAGAAATGGTCCTCTTAGACTACAATGACTATCTTTTTTGCAACCGTGCAAGTTTGACTTTTTGTTGTCTATGTTGACTTACAGCCTGGTCCGGATTCCATTGGAATCGTTGCTATTTCTCATGGTTGCACTGGAGTGGCAGCACGAGCATGTGGTTTGGTTGCTCTCGAGCCTACAAGGGTTAGTCATATCATCTCCTACCTTGTTTGATATGTTATTCTGGAGGCGGAGGTGTGGCAATCTTGACTCTGATAGTTGTGTCTTAGGTTGTGGAAATCCTCAAGGATCGCTCCTCGTGGTTTCGTGATTGCCGAGCTGTTGATATCCTTAATGTGCTGCCTACTGCCAATGGTGGAACCATCGAGATCCTATACATGCAGGTAAACCTTTTTTAAGGTGACCAGATGGGTGGTTGGGGTGGGTTGTAGTTTGGATGGAAATTTGTCATTGTTTTTATTACGGGTCAAAAGGGATCATGTTTGGTTAGCGTGACCTAAAAACACTCTTTTTGGTCTATCTTTAATATTTTATTATAGATAATTAAGGCTTTCATGTTTATTACAAAAAACCTAATAAGACAATAATCTGAACCTTTTGATTTAAGAGACTGTATATTGACCCATTTGTGATAAACTTCCCTTTGAGCAACTTTTTTTACAATAATATTCGACCTATTTTAGGTAAAACACAACTTAGATCGACCTATTCATAAGTCAATGGGTTGAAATTGGTAAATTTATTTTTTTGAAAAACAAAAAATTACTCTTATCTCTAAATAGACCCAAAATTTACAACGAATGATTCTTGATCTGGGTTGGTAGTTGGTACCCATGGGAAAAGCTACATGGAAGTCATGCATTCTCTTTTTTGTAGTTTATAAATACTATAAAAAACCTAACATATTATTGTACTGCACTCATATAATAGAATTTGTTATTGTACAGTGTATAGTATATACTCGTAAAAAAGCTAGGACTTGCTACTATTGGTGCCACAGAGCATTTTCAACACAATTAATTGCATACATCTGTCTTCTGGTTATTTTAGCTTTAACTGGTCAAATGGGGATGGGAAAAATCAGCGTAAAAGGAAACATATCGAAAGTCACCCAAAGTATATTTTTGTGTATAAACCCGCTATATAATAAAAATATTCGATACTATTGACATAATTTAGTTCTTGTCATCATATATGGCATCTGAATCATCCGTAAAAAATGTTTCAGGTCAAACCAGTCTGACTTTGCTTTGACTCATACAAAGTTACCCATTTTGAGCCCTTACCGACCGTTTGTTTTTATGTTCTTCTGACCTAATTTATCTTTTATTAATTTTCTAGCTTTATGCTCCTACAACTTTGGCTACTGCTCGTGACTTCTTGTTGTTGCGATATACTTCTGTTACAGAAGATGGCAGTTTAGTGGTATGTTTTTTCTTTTCAATTTGTAATTTCTCTTTTTTTTTCTCTTCATAATTGTATTCTGAGGATTTAATTCTTGGTATGTGGTTAGGTTTGTGAAAGATCACTAACCAACACCCAAAATGGTCCGAGCATACCATCAGTTCCAAACTTTGTGCGGGCTGAAATGCTGCCTAGTGGTTACTTAATTAGACCCTCTGAAGGTGGTTCGATTATTCATATTGTGGATCATATGAATCTTGAGGTAAACTGTGTATAATACTTATTAGAATATGTCAATATCTGTTTTGGTAACATGTTGATTTTATAATGCTATTTAAGTGTTGAAAAGGAAAAGGGCCAAATGATTTGAACAGTTTGAAAATGAGCTAAAGTATTTACAAGTGTCTAAACCATCCTAACTTTGAATAAAAGAATTTATCATAGTTTTAATGTGTGTTTCTGTACCTGGTATCTAATTTTTTTTTGAATTCAGAAAATGGACAAAAAGGTGTAGGTGGGTGATGGCTCAATCCAAACCCAAACTGTTCTAATTTGTTTTGTTAAGTAAACTATTTACTAAATGTGGCAATTTCAACTTAAGGAAATAGTTCCAATGGGCAACAGGCTGAAAGTCTATTAAAGTGTGTTCTTAGTGCATACATCTAGTTAATTAAATATTGAAAAGTTAATGTAATATATTTTTTGCAATCATGCTTAACTCATTAATACTTTATACTTCCTTTTTAAATATCTGGAATAAAAGTGTTTTGATTGTCAACCCAAACCAATCGTATTCTAAGATTACTTTATTTGACTTGGGCCGATTTTAACCCGTTACGTGTTTTATCAAGTATATTAGCATAAAGTTTTATATACACTATAATTATTTAATACGTGTTTAAATATTTAGGCGTGGAGTGTGCCAGAAGTCTTGCGTCCATTATACGAATCATCAGCCATGCTTGCTCAAAAAATGACAATGATGGTAATTAACAGTTTAATACATTTCATGTGTTCAGTTACTTCAGTAATGCTTCACAGGGGTGTTTGGTATTCGAATGCAACTCGAAGAATTTGAAATTAGAAATGAGTCAAATTCTGAATTTGAACCGAATCAGGTTAAACCTGAACTGAAGGTTTATGAATTTACTTTGATTTTTTTAAGACTTAATTACACGAATGGTCCCTATGGTTAGGTTTGATTTCACTTTTGGTTCCCAACTCTCTGAAATTACAAGATTGGTCCAATACTTTGCACAAATATAACAACGATGGTCCCTGAAACGGATGGACGTTAATTATTGTTGTTAAGTACGTGTGAAATGACAAAAATACCCCTTTTCACCTTTCTTCTTCTCCATCAACCAACACCCCCACCACCTTCAACCATTGTCGCCACCAGTACCACCTTTAATCACCCCCACCTCCACCACCACCCTCAACCTTCAATCACCACCATCTTCAACCTCTAACCACTACCACCACCTCCACCTTCAACCTTCAATCCCCCACCGCTACCACCATCACCTCAACCTTCAATCACCACCATCTTCAACCTTCAAGTCTTCAACCACCACCTCCTTCAACCTTCAACCACCTCCAACGACCTCCATATCCATCATCGACCCTCCACCTTCGGTGACCCTTCAGCTCCGACGACCTCTCCACCTCCGGCGACCTTTCAACTCCAACGGCCATCCACCTTCGGCGACCTTTCACCTCCGACGGCCATCCACCTCGTCATCTGCATCATATTTGGGTTTCGTTGCTACGGTAGGCCGCTGGAGCTGGAGGACTGCCGAAATCAATTGGAGAAGACCATTACAAGGGTATTTTAGTCATTTTTTAAAATATTAACTGAAAAACTTAACTTCCATCCTTTTCAGGGTCCATCGTTGTTACGTTTGTGCAAAGTTTTGGACCAACCTTGTAATTTCAGAAAGCTAGGGACCAAAAGTGAAATCGGGCCTAACCACTAGGACCACCCGTGTAATTAAGTCTTTTTATAATTGTAATTATGTATGCATGTGTATGTATGTATGTATGTTTGTGTGTGTGTGTATATATATATATATATATCTAAATATAAATATATGTATGTGTGTATATAAGTATGTATATGTATGTGTATATATACTAGGCCTGTTAAGTACAAAACCAATTTTATTGTAGACCTGCAAGAATGGGATAAACACTTGTACACCACATATAATGGTAGAGAGAGAGACGTAGGGTGGATTATGATACAAAACTGAGATATGTATGGGTGTTTATGCGGACAATTCTTTACTTAAAATTGGTTATTTATTTAACAACCCTCTGTATTTATATATATGTATATACTGTATAATTAAATGATGTAGTAATATGAATATCCTTCTTTATGATTTGATAAAAGAGAACACTAGAAATCTTTATTTGAGTACTTGGAAACTAAGAATCTGTACACTTTGTGTTTTGACTTTTGAGAAGTTGAAATTTCGTTTTGGAATTAAGTTTGGACATGGGACTAAAGTAACAAAATCAGTTGAAATCAGCTTACCATTTGAACTGGATTAGAATTAGAGTATGAATGTGAATTTGATTTTGTTTTAAAATCAGGCTGAAAATTTTTAAGCCCGAACAATCCAATTAGAACATGTGGAAACCAGACCCTGACTATCTGAACACCCCTAAATTATTTCATAATTCATTTATAATTTGAAATTAATATTTTGGTACTTTAATAGGCGTTACGCCAGCTTAGGCAAATTGTTCTTGAAGTTTCACAATCGGGTGCCCCTAACAGTTGGGGCCGAAGACCTGCAGCACTAAGGGCACTTAGCCAGAGGTTAAGTAGGGGTTTCAATGAGGCTCTCAATGGGTTTAACGATGAGGGGTGGTCATTAATGGCTAATGATGGGGTTGATGATGTCACCATTCTAGTGAACTCTTCACCTGAAAAGCTTATGGGATTAAATTTACCTATTGCAAATGGGTATTCATCAGTTACCAATGCAGTCTTGTGTGCGAAAGCATCAATGCTCTTACAGGTTAGATACTTTAGTTGACATAATAGGCAGGTTGTGTCAAGTACAAAATGGGTTCAGGTCATACAAGGTTTTTGCTATGGGTTGAAATAGGGTTTGCCCAACACATTTTTTTAGAATAACTGTAATTTTGATGCAAGTTAATGTTTCAAATTGAGCAACACATTGAAATGAACGTCACTTCTTTTCTGATTATAGCACGTCTTAAATTTAAGCTCAAAATATAAAGCAACTTCCATTTTATTACAGATTATAGCAACGACTCACCTGGTTAATTTGCAGACTTTTAGAAAATAACTAACGTGGCATCTTATTTACCATTTGAGTGTATATGCCATATGTCATTCAATATTGTCATTGATGATTAATTTTAAATATAATTTTTATAAAAAGATCATTCTTTAAACTCTTATATAACTATATCTTTTAATTTTTTTTTCATGTAAGCATCTTTAATTGGAAGAATCAGTTAAGTGAGGCCGATTACTAAAATTGGTAACAAATTGTAAGTTGGTTTACAAATATAATTTCATATTATTTGTGTTTGCTCATGAATATGACTATATGAGTACAAAAAATATATCATTTCAATAATATCCTTATATTTTGAAGCATATCCTGAATACGTAATAATAGCCTTATATTATTTCAATATAAAGCTATATCCTTATATTATTTCAATAATATCCTTATATTTTCAATAATATTCATGAATATGAATATTATTTGTGTTTGCTCACGAGTATGTGGTTACAAAATTTATATTATTTCATATTATTTGTGTTTGCTCTTATATAACTATACGTTGGAATTATCTCCTAATCTAGTAAGTTATGCAATAAAAGCCTACCGATAAAGCATATCCTGAATCAACCAATTCATAGTCGAGGATCAAAAATGCTATTAGGCACTGCTATGATTCGTATGCGGCAACATTTTCATTTTTTATGCTAAATTTTCTGTATTTCTAGAATGTTCCTCCAGCTCTCCTACTTAGGTTTTTGAGGGAACACCGTTCCGAATGGGCAGATACCAATATTGATGCTTACTCGGCTGCTGCTGTTAAACTTGGTCCATGTAGCCTACCAGGGGGGCGACTTGGTAATTTTGGGGGTCAAGTGATTCTTCCCCTGGCCCACATGGTTGAGCATGAAGAGGCAAGTTGAGATCACATATCATTTATTAAAATCACAACCATTTTGTTTATATAGTTGATTTTGGATGATAGTAAAAACTAGCAGCTCAGGTAATGGGTCAAAACAAGTGCAGTTTATGTATGGGTCAATGTGGGTGGGGTCGGTGGCCAGTTGGAATGTTAGATGATCACAATTTTTTTGTCCATTTTTTGTTTGAATTCTATAAATAATCAATATAGCTAATAGATTAAACCATATTATAAAGATTAGTCATTAGTGCACTTTCTTTCAAATAAAATGATTGTCAACATTTGAAAAATGTTACGCGACTTCTGACAAGCTTAATCTGGTCGTTTCATTTGGATATAGTTTATGCGTTCTACCTATTTGACCTGTCATTAAAGAATAGAACCCTGAATTGATCCATTTTTATATTTATAGAGTTCATTGAAAGGGGAGTAGAATTAGTATAGAGTATAGACACACTTCATTTTTGTGTAAATGTGTTGTGGCTAATTGCTTCCAAATTTCACTTTTTAAGCACACAGGAATTGAGTAAATCTCACATTTCACTCCACAGTAAAGAAAGTTAAAAGAAAATTCTCACTTCTTAAACTGTGTACATGTGTGGCGAATCTATTGATTTATTTTTAATTTTAATGTTTGTTTGATCTTGTCTCTTTGTGTTCTGTAGTTGTTGGAGGTTATTAAAATGGAGGGTGTTGGGCATTGTCCTGAAGAATCCTTAATACCAAGAGATATGATTCTCCTGCAAGTATGTGTTCTCTCACAGTTATATTTCTATAGGTCTAATTACATAAAATAGTGACAAATTTTCATTAATCTTCCGTTAGGGCCATTATAGTTTTTACCATTTGGGTCATCGAATTAAATAAAATGTGTTTTGTTTTAATCATTTTTGGAAAAGCTGACCAAGATACTCTCAAAACGGTTACTATTGTTAATGCATGTTGGCAGCAAGGTATTCAATTTTTTTATTATGGCTATTTTCATCATTTGACACGGTTTTGATCAAAGTTGGTATAAATGAAACAAAATATTAATGATAATAAAATAACTTCAAAGGTTATTTGGTTAACCTGTTTCAAAATTTTGACTAGAACGAGCCATATATCTTAACATCAACGACCCTAACAGTACAAAAAAATAAACTTTAATGACTTTGTTGGAACATAGATTAAAGGTCACTGATTTGCACATGAACAGTGAGATCTAATACCTTTTTTGTAACTTCATTTATAATAGCTATGCAATGGAATGGATGAGACTGCCGTTGGCATGTGTGCTGAGCTCATATTTGCTCCCATTGATGCTTCTTTTGCTGATGACACACCCCTTTTGCCTTCTGGTTTTCGTATCATTCCTCTTGACCCAATTAAGGTTAGGATCCATGTAGCCAAATGTGTTTTTTAATTTTTATTTATCAATAAAAAGAAGAGGTGGATTATTTGTGATAAAACATGATCCGAATCACTCTTTCATGTCACCATTTTGTGTCTCATCGTTATTGTTTCAGACTTCAGTTACTTATGCCAGGAAAATAGAAGCCAATTTATTATCTACTTATATAAAATGCAGGATGGTTCGAGTCCCAATCGCACCCTTGATCTCGCTTCTGCTCTTGACATTGGAGGGTCCGGGACAAAAGTCTCAAGTAATCATAATGTTACTAGTGGCTCTGCAAGATCTGTGGTGACAATGGCATTTGAATTTGCATGTGATAGTCACATGCAAGAAACTGTTGCTACCATAGCCCGTCAATATGTTCGATCCATTATATCTTCAGTTCAAAGGGTTGCATCGGCTCTATCTCCTAACATGAACCCTAATGGTGCCCTGCATGCACCATTAGGCACTCCTGAAGCACAAATTTTGGCTCGATGGATTTCCCACAGTTACAGGTGAAAAGATTACCAATTCCATGTTTTACTTGTGTCAACACAACAAAAGTACAATTTATATACACTATTTGTCTGAAAATAACTGTCCATTTTAAATTTGGGTAGTTACAATCTCGCTATTTATAAAAAATCTACCCTTATGACTCTTTTCATTACATTTTCCAGGTTTTCCAAGTCATTTGGTATGTTGAATAAATTAAGTGTAAAATTGACATTCTCAAATTAAACAGCGCATAAAGTTTACATATATTAAGTTGTGTGTTTTATGTTAATGAAAAAATTATTTTTGCCACAAAGGGAATTTTTTGTTTTTTCTTCAATGCTGTAATGATGTGAAAATTGTTCACATGTGCAATGGTAAAAGAATGCATTAAGTTGTAAAAAGTTTGTTTATACAACAAACTTTCACTATTCTAACAAACTATTATTTCGTTAACCAATTAATGTAACAAAATGTTATTTCGTTACCACATCACCTCTCTACCAGTTATAGCATAGCAAAAAACAGGTGTCATGTCACCTTTTCCCCAGTCATAGGAGGTGAATTTGCACCAAATGGTAATGCAAGGAAACTTCGTTATAAAAAATGATCATTGTGTACAATGATAAAAACATGAAATTTATTGCAATTTGGAGTGAAAAATCCATTGTGGTTAGTATTGTGGGAACAATTATTTCACTTATAAATGTGTACAAATTTTATACTTGTATAATATGTTGATGTCGGTTTTCATTTTTTTCCCAATATTATGACAGTTATTATTTGGGTGTGGAGCTGCTTAAATCCGGAAGTGAAAACATTTTGAAATCACTTTGGAACCACTCAGATGCAATCATGTGTTGCTCTCTTAAGGTCACTTTCTTATACAATAATTACAATCTGTGAATAATATTCCATTATATCTTATATTATACCTTGCAAATAAAATTATTATTTAAAAATATTATTCTTGCTATGCTTATAAGAACTTTTGTGTAGGCATTGCCCGTGTTCACATTTGCTAACCAGGCTGGCTTAGATATGCTTGAGACGACCTTGGTTGCGCTTCAAGACATAAGTTTGGAGAGAGTTCTTGATGAGAATGGGCGAAAAGGTCTTTTCACAGAATTCACACAGATAATGCAACAGGTTTGCTGATCGTTTTCTTGAGTTACTTGTACTTTTGGATGACTCGTAGGACTAGAGGTGACAAAATAGGTGGATTGATAAGTTGGGTTATGGTTAAAAAATGGTAAACTTTTAGTACAGTCAAAATGGGTCATGTTGGATTGACCCGAAACACTTTTTGTTCAACTTTTAGAAACTTCTTATTTGTTAGAAACTTCTTATTTGTTAACTGTGTAAATTTTTTGTGTGGTAGTGTAAAATTTTGGTCCGGTAGTATAAATTTTTATATATATATTGAGTTCGCCCCCTAAGAATATTTAATTTCGGCCCCCCTGAGAGTGTTCAAGCTCCGCCACTGCTAACCATTTATTTTCCCAATCAATTCACCAATTAGAAGCAAAACATAACCCAAATCAACCTGCTTAACAAGTAAACATGTTGAAATTGCCCCCTATACAAAGAACAACGGTAAAGATATTGTATTTGGTGGCAGGGTTTCACGTGTCTTCAAGGGGGAGTGTGTTCATCTAGCATGGGGAGGCCCGTTTCGTACGAGAGAGCAGTGGCGTGGAAGGTATTGAACGACGAAGAAAACCCTCACTGTATCTGCTTTATGTTCATCAATTGGTCGTTTATTTAATCGATTGCAAGTACTTCAATTAAGGATTCCACTATGTTTGGATGGATTCTTGTGGTGTGATGAAACGCGCGTGTTGAAGGCAGCTACTGCTATTTATAACTATACTATTTATAACTATACTATTTATTTCGGTTGACAAGTATGTTAATGGTTTGTCTATATATTATTGAGATATCTCAGGCTTCTCTACGCGAGTTGTTCTGTTTTTAAGTAATATTATTGTGCAATAAGTGGTTTTTTCATGGAAAAGGGCTTTCGAAAGCGTGCAGAATTCTCTTATGCAGATCGAGTAGGTTGTCACGTATATTTACATGTCTAATCATCTCGAGTAGTTTATGAGCAGCTTGCAATGTCATTTGCTGGTTTATAGCTTAGCGTATGTAAGTAGATATGAAAAAGTAAATAATGATTTATTTGTCGGTATACATGAAAAAGATAAGTTAGTACTTGGTATATGTTTAAATATCTGGATCAAAAAAGAACATATTTAAAAATCTGGATCCAAAAAAGTAGCCAATCATTAAATATTCACATGTTACATACTTAAATGTGAATAGGATAGTATTTATTTTTTTTAACGACCAACGAATAAATTTTAAGCCGGTCACCCAGGTAAACCTAATGGCGAAAGGCCACTCACCCCGCAAACACAAACAGCGCTGGTGACCCGGCTCGCCCACCATTCCAAGGGAAACCCACCACCTAAAGGCCTACTGTGGTAAAACCTTTGGCCCACTAGAAGCATATTGCACCTGGTGAGACTTCAACCCATGACTTTTACTTTGGAAAGTCATAGACTGTCTTCTTCTAAACTAATTGATCTAGAACTCATTGGCAATACGATAGTCTTTATATGTGGACAAATTATAAATTAAAAGATTGATGTCGACCTTTGGATTTTCATGTCATTCAACGTTCTTCCGTTATGATTATTTTTTCTTGGATTTTAATTTCTTACATACATGAAAGCAAAACAAGGAGGTACTTTTTACTTAGACTATACATATCATTAAAATACGTTATTCTCACGAATAGTCCCAGATTGTATGTCACATCAGTTTTTCACTAAATTTTATTCTTCATTCTCACAATTACTTTTACTTCCAACATCATTCTTTCTATAAATAACTATTAAAAAAAAAGAAACACAATTTTTTGCGTGGGCTCCATAAAATGCATTCATGGAGCGCCCTTGGCAAAAAGGCAGCTGAAGGACAGATGGATCTGCACAAGCAAACCTTCCGAAGGGCGGCATGGGCAGGGAGATGGGGCTGCACAAGCAAACCTTTTTAAGGGCGGCACGGACGGGGCTAAGTGTTGTGAACAACCTTAGTTTGAAATTTAGATGGTTTGGGCTTTATGATTTTACGGTTTGGTGTCTTTTGAAACTTAAAGTTTAACCTATTATTGATATTTTTTTTCATATTTGAAGTAATATATATATATATGTATTATAATTATGATGATTTAATTAATATCTTGCTACTCTGATAAAAGAATACCTTGGGATGACATGATTATTCTTATTAAAATTTTCTCTTTTTATTTCTCCTATTAAATAATTACCTTAATTATTAATATTATTATTTTAATATCTTTTTAGATTAAAAATAGTTTTTAATAACTTAAAATTGAGATGATTTTATTAATGTTATTTATAAATAAATAAATTTTATAATAAATTTTTCTAAAACATCAAAATTTTTTAAAAAAATACGTAATAATTTAAAATTGGTGTTTTAAGAAGTAATTTTTAAAAAACCCAATAATAATTAGATTTGGGAGTTATAATAATTTTTTTTAAAATAATATTTTTATATGGTTTGTTTTAGAATAAAATGCTTATTTTTGTAAAAAAATAATAATAAAAATT
>BJCM01000444.1:0-16230 GCA_018326385.1 Flaveria bidentis | reverse complement strand
AGCATATATAAGTATATTTGTTGTTGTAACTAAAGTACGTACATATGCTTTTACTTAAACTTGTTGGATCGACTCTAAAACCAACCGCTAACAAAAGGGCAGCCCTGCTGCTACTAAATGTATATGTTTTTTTTATCTTAGTTAAAGCATATACATGTTCGTATATTCTATAAACGCCTATACATTAATGTGAAGTAGATCAAATATTATGTGGTAAATTTTTGTTACATTGGATAGACACTCGGAGCTTGTCTTCCTTGATCTTTGCATACTCTTTAAGGATCTTCTTCCATTTATTTCCAAACGAAAACTCCCATTTGATCTTTTATGAAGAAGTAAATTTGCAATTTTCATACTTCTGTTTTGGGGATGTTAACAGTATCAGCCACAACTTAACAGCTTGCATACCCTGAGTTTACGAATGCTAACAATTTACGTATCTTCGTCCAATTTCCGTTAAACAACTATTAAATCTCCCCACGTGCTCCTCACGTGAGGGGTAAAATTGTCAATTCACCCAAATTTATTAATCTTTTAAGAGTAAATTGTAATTTTCATACCTATGTTTTAGGGGTGTTAACAGGATCAACCCCAACTTAACAGTTTGCATACCTGAGTTTACGAATGCTAACATTTTACGTACCTCCGTCCAATTTTCGTTAAACAACCGTTAAATCTCCCCCACGTGCTCCTCACATGAGAAGCAAAACTGTCAATTCACTCAATTTATTAATCTTCCACCGTCGGTAGGGTTCCGGCGTGTTTATGTCGTTTGTGTTCTGTTAGTTTCCATATTCTGAGCTTACTGTCCTGATGAAATGTGAACATTTTTTCGTTATGAAACATGAGGTATTTGACGAAACCTGATGAGGAATCATTGACGGTGAAAGTGTCGATGAGGGAGAACGACGTTGTGTGGAATACATGGATGTGGTCGTCGGAGGCGACGTAGAGGCGGTGGTTGATGACGGTGAGGTGGTTGATGTGAGCGACGGGGCAGGGTTTGAGGGCGGTGAGGCAGCGGTGGGAGACGGTGAGTTTGAGAGTCTTCTGCGAGAGGTTTTGGAGGGAGGGGATGGAAGGTAGGGTTTGGAGAGAGAGGTTGTTGTAGAGGCTGCTCACGGTGAATTGACAGTTTTGCCCCTCAGGTGAGGAGCACGTGGGGGAGATTTAATAGTTGTTTAACAAAATTGGATGAAGGTACGTAAAATGTTAGCATTCTTAAACTCAGGTATGCAAACTGTTAAGCTGGGGCTGATCCTGTTAACACCCCTAAAACTCATGTATGAAAATTGCAATTTACTCTTAAAATAATTAATAAATAGGGTGAAATGACATTTTTGCCTTTCCCGTGGGGGAGATTTAACGGTTGTTTAACGGAAACTGGACGGAGGTACGTAAAGTGTTAGCATTTGTAAACTCAAGTATACAATCTTTTAAGTTGGGGCTCATCCTGTTAACACCTCCAAAACACAGGTATGAAAATTGCAATTTACTCTTTTAAATATGAAAGTTTCTTATGAACCCTTTAATTGCAGTAAAGTTTTAAGTTTAACCTTTTAAGCTTGATTTGAAATAAAAACAACCCTAGAGTTAATATTTTCTTTTAATTTTTACTATATTAGTTAAATGCACATATTAATCTTAACTAACTAAAAGTATTGGATATTTAATATAACCAATATATTAGTTTAAATTATTATGTTTATTGAATATTAAATAAAAAAATGATTGAGTAATTATTACAATTAGTTAAAACAACTACACTGGATGAAGTAAGTTCAACGAAATTATTTTTGCTTACATGACATATAGGTGTCATTTTAACTAAAACCATTAGTTATACCGCTACACATAGTCTAATAACCAACCCTCTATTTCGGTATTTATATCACATCTCCTTCTTATGTACTTAACATCAAATACTAAGGTGATGTTTGTTTTTTTAAAAATGTATACGCAGGCTCTTCTGTCTGCAGCGCGCAGACCACGCGTAGACATTGCTATCAGCAAACTGTTTGTTTTTCGAAAACGTTTCATTAAAAAACGTCCGTGTCGGCTCTTCTTGGTGCAGATTTGGCCCAACCACTTTTAAGATCTTCTAAGGTCTGCTATCTTGAACGTAGGATTGTATGTATTGAGTATAGATTACTTTGATCTATTTAAGATAAAGGACAATCACATTGATGAAATAAAAATAAAACAAAGGGTCAAAATTCCCACCTTGACTTTTATATCCAAACATATGCCTAACAAAAAGCAAATTACCTTCATGTTCATAAGCGTAATGAATGATAAAGCTTTTGGCAATTTCCAATCTCATAATATGCTTATGACAGTGAATCCGTTAAAAAAATTTGAAACCCCAGGGCCCATCTACAATCTCATAATTTGATGAAAACTAAAATAATTTATTGCACAGATTAATTATGTAGATTAAGAAGTGAAGTTTATAAAGTGATGATTATACCATGTTAAGCTATTCTCTTAAGGAGATTCTAGTTACTGTTAACCACCCAATATTATTTTTACACATTAAGATGGTGTGTTTAAATTGTTCAAGCTAATGGATTGAAAGTAAAAAGACTGAGATGAAAGGGATTGATACATGTGTCACAACTTAAACACTTGAACGCAATCCATTTAATATTCTATGTTGTTGATCCAATTGGACCCAAAATTGAATCATACGATTGGTTCGTGTAATCGATGCTCACAAGTTAAATGAATGATACTTTATCATAAACGAATATAATTTATTTATATTATACTAATTATCAATTTAGATGTCATTGTGATTTGTATTTTATGTTTTATGGGTTGTACTTTTGTTTTTCTTTATTTTTTTACTTTTAGCCATATAGTTTTAACTTTTACATTTAACATTTACATTTGTTTTCACTTTCAATTTAAATCTCATATACTTTTAATATTTTACAAAATTTGCGTTTTACGTCCCGGTCTAAAGTTTCGATTTAACATACAGTAACATGTGTTTGTGGTTCAATATTTTTACCTCTATTTGTTTCCCGTTTAACCGCCATATTGTGTTTACATTTTGGTCTAATTCATACACATTAACGTGCCGCAATACATGTGCATGGTTTAACGTTTTTAGTCTATCTTTCATTCAGTTTTATTTTTTTCATTTTTTATTTCTTTTATAAGCTTTCTGGTGTTGGTCCTATTTGGCATAGTTTTATGTTTCCGCCGCAACACGTGTAACTTAATACTAATTACCAACTTGTTTGGTCCATTGTGATTGTACTTTAAGCTTGAATGGTTGTAATAGTTAACATATTAATTATATATTATCAAATTATTTGTATATTATGGGTTGTATCTAAGCTTTAGTGGGTTGTAACCACTTTTGTTTTTTTTTTAATTTTCTTACTCTTAATCTCAACACGCCGCAATGTGTGCATGTGGCTTAACGTTTTTACGTCTATTTTTCTCCGTTTAACAGCCCTAACACAACGTGCTGGTCTTAGATCGGCTTCTTTGTTGTTTTTAATATTCTACGTTTCACGTGCGGAGCTTAATGTCTATGTCTACTTTCTGTTCGGTTTTAATTTTCCCGTTTTTATTTTTTTCTTAATACGAATTTTTCAGATGTTAGTGATGGTCAATGGTGGTGTAAAATTAATGTTACTTGACATAATTTTATACGGTGAGCTTAATATTAGTTTGATTTAAAATACAAATAAATACGTTTATCCGACAAGTATGAGTATAAAACTACTAACAAATGGTAAGCCGCGACATATAAGAAAGAAAATCTGGTGATTGAAGAGGAATTTTGATTTCACAGTCGATTTCAGCAGTTCAATGGCTGAAGAATCAGAGAAGAGGTTTCATGCTGTCATGGATAAGCTCTTCCTTTCTTCTCCCCCCAATTCCAATTCCAATTCCAAATCCACGGGAACTCCCCCTTCCTCTAGGTATAATCATTGTAAATTCTAATGATGGTTTTCCATAATTCAACACCTGAGTTCAATTCAGTGTTTATGATCTTCTGATTCGTTGTTCATATCCGATTATTGTCGTAAATTTGAGACTGCAAACGTTTTGCTTCACACGCATGAGTTTCGTAACAAAGAGGGGCTTAATTCAGTTCATTTCATTATTAGGGTTTATCGATCTGTTCATCGGTATATACTTTCATACAGTATGGATTTTGTTCTATTTGATTCCTGGAGGTCGATTTCCTGCTTTGAAAGTATTGTTTGTGAATTAGAAACTTAACTTTATGAGTAATTTTGTGCTTGTGAATCAATTTGGGTCAAAAGAATGGAAGTTTACTTGTTATCTTTTGCTTTTGCTAGTGTAACTGCTGGTGGATTGTCTGGCAGGAAACGTCCGTATACTACGACTACAAAACTGGGTTTAGTTGGTTTGAAATCTAAAGGAAGTGTGACTGAGGAGCTGCAAAATGCTTCTGATGGGGCTGCGAAATCACCTATGTGCAGACCATGGGACAGAGTCGACTTGCTGAAAAGGCTTTCGACATTTAAGTCGATGACATGGTTTGCTAAACCTGAGGTTAGATATGACTATTAAATGTGGATTTAATTGTATTTACTTGCCTATTTCTATTAAGGAGGGAGCAAGATAGTGTTATAGACCAATCACTTATATGAATAGGTGCTATCAGTTGGTGAACTTCTTGATTCGGGAGTAAGTGTAGGAAGTTCTTTCTTTGTAAGAGTGACAAACATTTTTGTTTTAATGTGTCCACGATTGGAAATTTTGCCAACTGGAATGACATGCTAATGAGCTTTTTCATATTCCATATGGGGAGAGAGTCACACTCAACTAATCAGTTTTAAGTTTGGAAATTAGTCAAGTTTAAAATTGAATAGTGGGTGAAATATCTTCTTATAAGCTTTTTTTAACTTTCTTTAAGGTTATGCAATTGGAACTACCAAACAATTATTCTCTTTAATTCCGTACAGTCTCATACCATGTTTCATTTAGTGCAAGTGATCAGTCATGTTCTTAGTGGATGCTTGTTTAGCAATATCCTGGAACTCCCTTCGAGGTTTATCTGCATTTGCGAACCCAAAGCTGGCTAAAATACATCAAATAAGCAGTGAATATGTATAATAGCACCAATTATACTATTACAACTATGAATCTTTCATAACTACAACAAATGAATGTATTTAACTTGACATTGATGACAGGAACACATGAATAATAACCATGTTCCAGTCTTTTATCTTTTTTCACAATCCAGTTTTACCTTTTTGAGGAGCTATGTTTTTAAGAGGGTAATGTTATCTATTTTCATCAGGTAGTCAATGCAATAAATTGTGCCAGGAGAGGTTGGATCAATGTAGATGTAGACACCATCGCTTGTGAATCATGTGGGGCCCGCCTCTTCTTTTCTACTCCATCATCCTGGGCACAACAACAAGGTCAATCATGTTTTCATTATACTGTCAAATTTTCTTTTCAGATCTTTTTACTGGAAAAAGAATTCGAAATTTACAGTATTATTTTCATTATAGTTGAGAACGCAGCCTCAGTTTTCAGCTTAAAGCTGAATAATGGACACAAGTTACTCTGCCCATGGGTTGACAATGCATGTGATGAAAAACTAGCACAGTTCCCCCCTATCTCCCCTGCAGATTTGGTTGATAGTTACAAAAAACGATGTGCTACATTATTGCAACTTTTGGAACTTCCCGTAATCTCATCAATAGCCATAAGTTACATGAGTACCCCTTTGTTAGAACATTTCCTTAATTGCCCTCCAACTCTGGATGAATCTGAACAAGCTTCTCCTGTCTTGTACTATCAGGTATCACATCCTTATTCTAATACATATTAGAAATCTTGCTTGAATATATTAAAAAAATTGTTTATTTATAATCACTTTTTCAGGCACAAAAGCTTATAAGTTTATGTGGTTGGGAACCTAGCTTACTACCTTACATAGTTGATTGCAAGGATGCACAGAATGCTAGTGTTACTGTATATGCTTCTGGAACTTCTGAGAATGTGGAGGAAAGTGAAGGCTTCTCTAATGAAAGTGAGAAATATGATCATACATCTGTGATTCTAGAATGTAGGCTTTGTGGGGCCAGAGTTGGTCTTTGGGCTTTCAAAACAACTCAACGACCCACAGAGTTTGTTAGGCTTGTTGGGCATGCAGAACCAAATGATCGTATTCTAGAAACTTCTCTTAGTGAAAATAGAGAACAAACAGCAAGTATTGGTAGCAGTAGTAGTGGCACATCATCAAATAGAAGTGTTTTGAAATTGACAATTGCAGGTGGGCCACCACCTGCCGAGCAGAATTTCAGGCCAACAATTTCTTTGCCTGTTGTTGGACAAAACCTGAGGAGCCGTTTTTCGTCTGCAATTGAATCAGTTAATGGTGATCACCATAGTAATACAACAAATAGATCAGTTGAGGCAACTGGAGATACTATTATGAAATCTACAATTTCACTTCAACCAGACAACATTGATGGAAAAGCAATTGAGTTTGATCCAATTAAGCAGCATAGATATTTTTGTCCTTGGATTGCATCTAATGGGAAGTCATCACCTGGATGGAAACACACACTTTCTGCTCTTGAACGCCAGAAGGAGTTCATTTATTCATCTGAAACAACCCAAGCTTCATCTTCACTTATTGAGGTAACTTCTAGGTCTTTTTTGGTTTATATCATGGTGCATGCATTTCTTACAATTTAAATATATCCTCAAGTGATTTTGCAACAATTAGTATTATCCGCTTCTAATTGATTATTACCATGTAGGTGGAAGATCCCGTCGGTTCTGTTAAAAAGCTTCTAACACCCCCGTCAGCTAAGAGAAAGAAGTTCACTCATGGTTTGATTTAAAGAAAGCCCATCATCAGCATTAAACATCAGCTAAACAGGCTTGATCAAGTAATATGTTTTTGTTGTTTGGTTAAATTTTTAGTTAAGTTCCAGTTTTAATTCCTTGTGGTGACTACTTGGATAGCTAGAAAGTAGAAAGTGAAGATTTGTATTCTAGATACTTCAATGGACAAAAAAAATTAGAATTTTACAAAATCAGACATATGAAAAGTTTCGAATTAATGAACAACTCTCATGAATTTATCTCAATTACACCATCAGCCCACAATTGGTAACAATTACTTTTGAATAGGGTCTGTTAAACCCTCTCTCTGCAACCACTGCTCTTTTATCCCCGATCAACTTGGCCACCCTGTATAACAAATAAGCATATTGTGTCAGTTTTAATTTTGAATCTTTTATTGATTACTCGCATGTTTATGCCAATTAGCGTGATTTAGTACCTGAAATACGGAGAAGTGGTGTTCTCTTGCACTGTCTTGACCTGACCAATCCTTTCCACAACATCCACACCTTCTAGAACTTTCCCGATCACCAATGTTGATGCATCCAGATCGGGTGAATCTTTTGTTGAAATCACAAACTCCGTCCCGTTTGGTTCTTTACCGGTTTCTTCTTCATCAATCACCAGCTTACCATTTCGAGCAACCAGCTTTTGTTTAGGTGGTGGTTTAATTGGGTCCCTCACAATAATACCCACAGTTCCTGCAACGTTCTTTGTCCCCGGACATCTTCCATTCTCTTTCTCCAATTCAGAAACGAGACTGTCTACCGCAAAATTCCTTCCAGTTTTAGCTGCTAATTCAGCATCAACCCCGTATGATCTAACCCCACCATGTTGAATGTAACTCGGTGTGATCTTTACGAACTCTTTCCTTCTGTAACTAATACCTATCAAGTATATTCAAATGAAAAGTAGTTATAGCCATCATGTGTACTTTTGGTTTTGAGGAGTAATTTTGATTACCTGCTGCTCCACTGACGAAATCACTGAACTTAGTAGTCCCAGCAGGTACATTGTTTCCATATAGCCCAACGACAATTCGTCCAATGGGTTTCCCATCGATCGATATGTCTAGAAAAGCTCTTTTGGTAACAACTTTGTAAGTACAACTGTCTGCTTCAGTTGTGATGGTGGTGTCAAAATCATTGTCAGGTTGTTTTTCTTCGGTAGTGGTGGTGGGAGTGGCACCAGTGTCTTCTTGATTCTCTTCAATAGGGCTGGTGGTGGTGCTAGTGTCAACTGGGTGTTCTTCAGTGGGACCATTGGTTTCACTATTCTCAATTGCTTTCTCTTTGGTGGGACTGGTGGTGGTGGTAGTCTCTAATGGGTTCTCTTCAGTTGGAGAGGCGGTGCTACTTGCATCAACTGGATTCTCAACTGTAGAACTTGCGGTATCACTCTCAATTGGAGTATCATCTTCTAGACTTTGGGGTGTTTCAAGTGTTAATTGGTTTAGGTCTTGTGCTCTTGCCTTGTGCAGATGGAACTGGTCTTGAAACTGGGAGGTGAGGAGCAGCAGGGCCGATTTGACGCAGATCGCAAGCTGTCTACGCGACAGTTTGACAGCTGCAGGGGAAATGGGGATGTGTTTAGATGTTGAAAGCAGGGCATTTGGGTTCTGCATCATCTTTTCCATCAATGGCTCTCTCTTTGTGTGTGTGAGTGACAAAGTGAGTGAAAGGGAATATGTGTGTGGGTTGGTGAGATAAGTTATGTGGACAAGAAGAGAGAGTAATCTGTAATCCCATCCACAATGATCAGGAATGTCCATTTACAAGAACAGAGTGATAAAATAAGGAAATCAATAATAATCTACGATTTCATTTTTACTATATTCATTAAATTAAATTACGATTTTGTTGATAAATTTGTATAACTATCACACATGATTTATCGTTTTTCCTTTTGAGAACCCAATTCTATATATGCTCCCTAGTATTATAATTAGGGTCCGAGCGTGTGCATGAAAAATGACGGTGGATATCATAGCGTGATACCGTTCAGCCCTCTACTGGTCAATGTTATGAGTTGAGGTGCGGGTTGTCTATGTTGAATTGAAGAAAACTTAAATGAAACAAAAAACATTAATGAGAAATTAATATGTTGGATATAAAACACTGAACATGTAATTTGTACTAATAAAATTCATCAAGTAGACTGGAGATTTGTATAGAACAAATTCAGAAAGAAAAAAAAACCTGGTGGAAGATCAATCGAGCGGAAATGATGATGTTGCTTGACCCAAATACGTAAACTTAATGTTAAACAGATATTCGAAACATCATTAAAGACATTCAAAATGAAAATCAAATAATTAACTAAAAGATCCATTAACAGATACGAGAATAAATACAAAAAAGATAAATTTCATTTATAGACGCTCGAGTTTGTGTTGGACGTGACTTGAAACCTTAAGAAATCTTGGAATGTTTTGGAAACTAATTCAATATGAAAAACACAAAATACTTCAACAGATCCATAATGGTGATCTAAAAACCCTACGAAATCTGAAAAATAAGATTAAAACATGAACATATGGTAAGTCAAAAAGTTATGATAGTTAGATATTGGAAAAATAAAAAAAAATACAAACAGAAAAATGTAAAATCCATTTACAAATCTACCCTACACAATAAATAAATTTAAGTAAGAAACATAAGAATTTTTTTAAAAATCATCCAATTTGAAATAGACAAAATACTTTACCAGATCCAACGTAGGTTATTTAAAACATACGAGAAAAACACAAATTCATTTAATAGATCTACGAAAATAAGAATCAAACATGAGCAAAAGCTTTAAAAACCCTAAAACGATGTGGAAAGGTTAAGTTCCTTTGAAGACATAAATATATAACAGAATTTAGTTCAAAATGTTAAACATCCTCATAAAAGTCATATGAAATAACAGGAACATGATTTAATATCTTAAAGAAACAAAAGTAAGAAAAATAATAAACAAATGGTTAAATCATCTGAAAAACAAAGCATAAAAGTTAACAAATCAACAAGAATTGATCTCCGGATGATTTGGTTGATAAAGATAATTCAATCAGTGAAAAGGTTTGGGGATTTAGGGTTACAAAACAGGTTATAAGATATTTATATGATCCACGCGAGAAAACAGGTCGGGTAAGAGCCGCGTGTGATTTTTTTAAACGGAGCATTTGAGAGGATTACGCCGCTAACGCTTAGACATAAAAAAAACCTCTAAAATTACCACGTGACACATTAGATATTTGTATATTAACTAGTATTACGCCCACGCGTTGCGATGGGGGCGTAAAATCATGTTAAGTATAAAAAATGACATACTACCGTTAGCAACCACCAACACTCGAAAAACTCGTATTAAAATAAAAACGAAATATATAGAACCGTCCGAAAAGTAGACATAAAACGTTAAATTACACATGTGAATCGTAAAACATTAAAAAAATAACTAAATCGATATAGTAATCGTGCGTTGTGACAGACCGTTAAAGGGGAAAAATAAGCGTAAACCTAAAATCATGCGCACACATTGCAGTATGTTAACTCATAAAATTCAGGGCGAAACGTAAAACGAAAAACTTGTAAATATATGAAAAGTATAAGGGTAAAATGAAAAGTAAAAATTCATAGGGGCTAAATTATGAAAAATATAATGTATTAAGGTCAAAAGTAAAACAAAATTAAAGAAAACAAAATTCAAAAGTGAATACAACCCACTCAACTTAAATTACAAGCATTAATGCACACAAAACTTGATAACTATATCTAATAAAAGAAAGTTTTTTTTGTCACTTGTCATTTTCTTAAACAATCTTTTTAACACTTGTCATTCTTATAACCTATCTTTTCATAAAAAATAATTTGGTCGATTGATATATTTCTCTCTTTCATCTAGATTTAAAAAAAAGTCAAACTATGTTTTTAAAAATAAATTTTATTAAGAAAATTAAAAATCATATCTTTTCTAAAATACTAAACCTTTTTAAATAAAATATTTCAAATCGGTCATTTTTTAAAATAATTATAAAAAATATGAAATTTTCTAAAATCAATTCTATTAAAACAACCAGAATAATTAAAATCTTGAGTTTTTTAATAAATAAGATTTTTATAAATAATAATTTTTTATAAAAAAATCTTAAAACAAGTATTTAAAAATAAAACTATTTAGGTAAGAGAGTTAAAAATAGTATAATTGTTTTATCTCTTGAACAATTACGTATAAATAATTTTATTCATATCTTATATTGAAATATCGTACTGTAACTTTTTTATGTTTATTAGTAACTATAACACATTTAATAAATGAATTTCTAGACTATCTATTTATCTATATATCTATCTATCTATAATCTATCTATTGTTTATTTGCTTAAAATATATATTCATATGCAGTTAAAATGATATTTTATCTTCGTACGTAGTTTTATAATTCATAATTTTTTATTACCTAATTATTTAATATTTTATCTATTCAATCTGTGTAATACACGAATAACAAGCTAGTTAGTAATATATAAATATATTAAGATATTAAGATTAAGATTTCATATCAACTTAAAATTGGTGTTGAAAATCAGTAAACAACAATGAATTTCGCCGTTGCTCTCATGAAGAACCTAATAGAGCAGAGCGGCACAGCCCCTCTTCAACCACCGGTCACCACCGCCTCATCTTCCATCCTTCACATTTCATCTGAAACACCTTCACCCACCTGATTATTAGTAAGATTCTATTTTTTATTTTATGTTGTTTGTTTACACGCATTTGGTGATTTTAGGGCTTGTAACTCTTAATCATTCGTATCCTTTGTCTTTGTGTTTCAAAACTACAAGATTTATATATCTAGGTTTACCTGTTTGAATTCTTGATAACTGTTGTTGTCAAGATTCTATACGTGGCTGCCAAATGTTATGTTTTGATGGTGTTGGGTGTTTTATAGATTATATTCATTTAAGGAAGTAATAGATAGAATACAACAAGGGTTAAATAAGTTTATTATTTGGATAGTTTAACTCATCAGTTTTGTTACATTTGGTATTGAACTGATGATATGATTCTTCATCCTTTACAGGTTAATCATAAACAAATGTAGATCACGTAAAGTAACTAAGTACATTGATATATGTTAATCAAATAAATGACTTCAAAGCACATGCCCAAACACCCTAACTAGAAATTTGAATGGATGTAAAAAATAAGGTTTATTATCGTTACATGGGGAAAGCCGGTTAAAACTTAAAAGGCTTAGCCACACCAATGTATGAACTGATGAACACATTAGACCTGGTATGTTGTATTCGGCTTATTTTCTTGATGTGTGTGGTGAACAATATTCATCTTAAATTGGTTTTCACAGTTTGCAGTGTCAATTCAACAAAAACACCTAAGATGGAAGCTACATGTATGCCTAAAGCTCAACATTTGTCTTTGGATATAATAACCACACTTCCTCAACCCGTAATAGAAACTATCCTATGTCTTTTACCAATTGGAGATGCAGCAAGGACTAGTATCCTCTCAAGGGAATGGAGGTACAAATGGACCAAAATTCCCAAACTCGTGTTTTTTGAGTCTGAAGAGAAGGAAGAGAAGTACTGGTCCACTCAGAAGCAGACAGCTTCCATTGAATTTGCAAGGCGATGCGAGGAGAATAGGTGTAAACTTTTCTACGATATACACCAAGTTTTGTTACAGCGCCAGGGTCCAATACACGGGTTCACCCTTTCGATGGATAATGTAGATTCCACTTGTTCTGAAATTGATCAAATAATACTTCATTTGTCGAGGAACCATAGTCTCACGAAACTAAAACTTGAGTTAGATGAACCCAGATTCGGCTGCACGACGTATGGTTTACCCTTATCTGTCTTCTCGCTGAATCACTTGACGGACCTATATCTTGAATACTGTGATGTCAGCCTTAAACCAAGATTCAATGGTTTTGCTAGCCTAAAAAGCTTAACCTTAAAAGATAAAAGTGTCTGTAGAGAAGCTCTTCTACATCTTTTATCTAATTGTCCATTACTTAAGAGCTTGTGTGTAAGTTCATACTTGTATATTCATTTCATGGTCTTTTAAACTTATCTGAGTATTTTAAGTTGACACAGCTTATGCTTGAAGTAAATGAGGCTGATCACTATGCAAACCCTAGCATCACAGAGATATTCAAGTGTTTACCTGTGATTGAAAATCTGACTACATGGGGTTATATCAATTCGGTAATATTTATCCACATTGAATTTCACTAAAGAAAAAATTGAAAACTTTGGTTGCTAACTGTTGTTTTGGCCTATGGTTGAAGTAGTTAGTTGTAGAGTGTGATCCAGAAGAGACAAACCACCTCAAATACTTTTGCCTCGAAGAAATGGGTTTTATTGGCGACTATGGATTTACTTTTTTTGGTGTTATAACCAAATGCTCTCCGAATTTGGAGAGAATTAAGCTAAAGGTAAACAGCATAAGTCTATTTTGTATCCTATTTCTTTTGTTTCTGTTGACATAGTCCACTGACACGAGACCCTTGTTGTAGATTGATTTGTTTGATGATTATGAGTTAGACTACGATCCATTTGAAGACTATTCAAGTATATTCAAAAGTATATCAGATGTTTGGTTGGAGCGTCTGAAAGAATTGGAGATTGTAGATTTCAGAGGTTATGAACTTGAGGTGGCGTTGTTGGAGCTTATCTTAGCCAGGTCACCCAATTTGAAGAAGTTGGTGATAATCCGATCTTGGATATCTGATGTGGATGAAGAGTTGGAGATGCTGAAAACTCTATTCGGTGCCCCACGGCCCCCAAGTGCCTTACCATTAGAAATCATTCTTAAGAACTCTAGTAGAATTGAAGTCTTCAGAGGCTTTGATGTCGAAGATTAAATCACTCAACCTTGTCTAGGACTATTGTTGAGATTTATGAAGATGATCTTGTATTGGTTCTTGCTTTTTTCTGATTAGTCTCTTTGCTTAGAAAATATACCTGATGTTAACGAGTCGAACATTTTCTTGGATTGAATTGGTTGCAGCAATTATATTTTAGGCATTCTATGTGAAGTTTTGTTTTTAATAAACTATTTAGTGTCTGGAATTCGGCCTTATTAAAATATGTGGGGTTTTTAGTAACTTTTGTCTTTTAAGTGTTTTATTTGATTAATTTTTTTAAAAGGACACACTGATAGTAAAATGTGAATGATATGTAATAAATATATTATTGTTGCATGGTTTGTGAAGCTACTATTTTGTGAGAAATAAAACAACATAAAAATATCACTTATAACTAGTTAGTTTACCAAATGTGGGGCTGAGATGAGTAAATTCCTATACAAGAAGAGAGTGTCAAAATAAGGAAATTAATCGTAGTCTTCGATTTCAATTTCATTCCTTTATCCAATAAATTTATTTCGAATTGTTATTAAATTTGTATACATCACACATAACGTATCATTTTTCCTTTTATGAACCCATTTTTATCTATGCTTGTTTTTATTGTTATAATGGTCTTAGGCGTAGTACATGAAAGGTGATGGCGTATATCATAGAGGATACCCGCCCAACCCTCTACGAGTTGAGGTGTGGGTTGTCTATGCTGAACCAAAGAAAAAAATATAGAAGGGAAAGATGGTGCAAGTTAGAAGCTGTGGGATATTGGCGCAAAAACACACGTTAAAATTTAACAGTACACGTGTTTAAAATGGTGCTCCACATAAAATATAGTGTTTAGTTTAAAATGGTGCTTCTCACATAAAATTTAGTTTAAGTTCAACGATACATGATAGGGTAGATCTAAATGTAAGCTAGACTAGTCATAAACCCATACATAATGATAATGGTTACTTATTAGTAATGTTATAAATATAAATATTTAAAAAGCACATTTACACATGCATCATAATGCAATGTTTTGCCAGTCTTAATGTAGGCGAAATAAAGACTTTTTTAGGCACGGCGATAAATTCGTACAATAGTTCGATGACGGAAAAGAAAACGACCTTCTTTGACGCGTGTTCTCCCAATAGTGCGAGTACTGACTTGTTCGTAGAAAAGAAGAGCAAACTACACCGATAATATCTAGTTTCATAGATGCTTTCTAAAATATATATGACTAATCTTCTAACTTTCTTATTTCTTATACAATATTACTCGCTTAATCTTTACTCTCCAATTGTCACATGGATTTATCAACAAGTTTTGATTTTCATCATCAAGATTAAACCTCAACTGCTATGTATGAGCATAAGACTCATGTCTTAGCAACAATGGCTCAAATGGTGTTACTTCGTTTTGATGATATTACAAATTCAAGTGGATAAGAATTTATTTGTGTAAACCAAATGAGAGCGAAATACAATTCTTGTACATGACACATGAATGTAAACATTGATTCTCTGGAATGTTAGACAACATTGATTGTATAAATTTGGACATGGATGATGACTAATATAATAACAAATGTTAATACCAGAGAGATTATCATAAGAACCCTACGATTATGATTAAAGCATAGCCTCACAAAACTTATGATTTTGGTATGTATTATTTGACGTCACTAAATTAAATGGCACCATACTCAATCGCTATTATTCAACTTATTAAAAGGCACCACATTCAAGGCCCATTTGAAGTTAAATGAGCATAATACAAGCATGTGTTTTATCTAGCCGAATACCCGAATGATGCTACTTTTGTAAAACTCAATTGCTTATTCAGTTGATACTATAAAAAAGATTTAAGGTAGCACAATAAGTAACATTGAAGGACATGAAACGAGCTTCTAGTGTCCTAAAAAATAATAAGGGTTGAAATGGTGGTGGTTGTGGGGTGACCGGATGGTGTTTCGCCGGAGGTGGTTGCCAGAATGATTATTATTTTTTATGGTGGAATGATGGTGGAGGAGGGAGGGGAAGAGAGAGAGGGAGAGAGAGAGAGAGAGAGGGAGGGAGAGAGAGATGGATACGAGGTGAGATTTTTTATAAATCATCTTAGAGTAACTTGAAAATATGTGTGTTTTTAATATATTATATGGAATGATTTTAAGTGAATAAGAGAAAAAAATATTATTATTGATTGGTATATTTGATATTTTTTAAAGTGGATGTGACTTGTAAGTGGAGAAGACAGAAAAAAATAATGATAAGGTGATAAAAATTATTATTTAATTGAAAAAAAGAGAGAAAATATAATAACTTTTAGTGTAATTATATGGGTAAAAATAAAAAATCCATTGTATATGTTACAAGCAATGTTTTCAGAACCGGATCGGACGTCGAACCAGACGCCTTACTGGTTTGGTGGTCGGACCAGTTGAACCGGATTTAACTATATTTTAATTATATTTATATATGTAATTAAATATAAGTAATTTATATATATATATAT
>BJCM01000443.1:0-16526 GCA_018326385.1 Flaveria bidentis | reverse complement strand
TATATATATGAAGTGTTTAAAAAATAATATTTTAAAGCAAAGGTTTATTAAATATGAAAGGTTGAAAAAATATGGTTATCGTTTTATCATCTAAACTAATCAGTTATATGTAATTCCAATATAACTAAATATAAATTAATATTGTTAACTTAATATTTTTATTTAACCCATATAGTTTACGAGTTTTTGATCAAGTAAATATTTTATTTGAAAGTTGATATTGTTATAGTAAATCATTTAGATATGATTGCATCAATAATCAATAATCACATATATATAAGTATGTAACACAATTAATATAGAAATAGCAGAACTGAAAAAAGAAACAACTGACTTACACCATAGGTTTTACTATATTCGAAAATTACTAAAAAATTATCTTATATAAAGAAGATATGATTTTAAATAGAAAGTTATGATTTATAAACTAATGATCAACATTGTATGTTCATTGTTATCATCGTAATTATAAGTTGATAGAATTTGAATACGACATAATTTACGTGTAGCGTTTAGACCATGGCAATGTCAATTAATAATATCATTTTTATAAGAGTGTAGCATTAATAAAATTAACAAAAACAAAAGTCAATGTTATTATGTGACAATAAAAACAAGATTAACATACAACAAACCACTTAAATATAAATTATGTATAAAGTCTTTTTAATAAAACACATGCATTGAACTATTAAAATAATACCCCTTTTAAAATACCAAAGCAAATTAATATAAATACACAAAATGTTTCTATCTAAATACCCTAAACTAAAAACAGTTCCACACAAGAAATAAATTTAAAACATTGCTAACTAATTTTCTTCAGATTAAAAAATGAAAAAAAACATGAGAGGAAAAGGTTTGCCTGTGGTAGGTGGGTAGGGAAGAAATAGATTTCTTAAGAAAACTAAGCAAATCACCTGCTTGATTTATAAGATAATATAAATTACTTTCTTAAGAATATTGAATTGCCTAGGTGATTCCTACCTTTAGACTTATAATCCAAGTTATCCATGTGATGAATGTATGTTATAAAGATTGTTACGGCAGACGGACAGTAGCACTTTACTAAAGGTGGTAATTATGATCGAGTAGACAATGATGATAAATAATGGTTGTGAATGATATTGACAAATTTAATCTCGTTTTTAATTAATAACTTTTAACAAATAGTCTTTGTTCTCACGTACTATATATATTTTAAGTATCCTTATATCAACTCTTTGTATAATTTAAGTTGACCAAGATATATGCTAAAGAAGTTTTTAACCCAAACTAATAATTTTTCTAAATATTAAGTTATGAGAATTCTCATACCCTATTTATAAAAAACATTCCTGATCAAGCTATGTAGTTTTTTTCCTAAAAATCCCCTTTACATTTTATCAAATTTTTGTTCAGAAATATAAATTTATTTTTTTTATTGACGAATATACACACTCTCTATTTCACGTCTATTTCACTTTTAAAATTCTTAAAAGGATACTACTTTATCATCATATCATAATGTCCCCTTAAAAACCTTTAAATTTCATTGAAAAATGTAAAGATAACTTGATTTCAAATCTGGTATAAATAACATTAAATCAAGAATTAATAGCCATTTAACTCCCTACGAAGAAAAACAGATCTTTTTCTGATTTTTACGTGTTCTGTTATAAATAAAAATAATTAAAACACATCTTCTAGGAGTGTACGTATAGAATAATATTTTCGTATTTCGTAATTTAACTGCCTCACGCAAACACACATATCGCGCCCATTTCCTTTTCACTTTTGTCATTTTCTCATTGAAAGCCATACATACTCTCCGGATATAGCTCACCGGAGTACATCTACTCTCCGGCGAATTTCATGTTTCTCTCACATCGTGCTTTCAATCTCCGGCGAACATGTGATTAGCTGATTCTCAGTGGAAGAAGCTCAAACGGAGGTTCTATTTGTTGATTTAACAAGAGAGTTGGTCGCTGGTTAGTTCTGGTTTACCTAATTTTGTAATTTTGTTCCAAACCTAACTATGTTCTTAATTTCACCTTCGTTTGTGGTAAATTACGTCGGAATTAGGCGGTAGTGGTTGGTTACGTGTGTGCGATTTGGTTGATTGTTAGGCGCTAGCATGTATGGTTGATTTTCGTAGAATTTTGTGGATGTTTGGTGTTTGATCTTACATTTCGGTGATTTTCGTTGTTACGGATGAGATTTGTATTATGAAGTTAGTTTTGTATCTTAATTTTGAGTTTTAGACTTTTAGTCTAGTTATATTGAAAATTATCGGTTCGGAACTTCAGATGAGTAAGGAAGAACTGTTTGATAGATTGAAAATTTAAGAAAGCTGTAAGAAGCGTGATTAGACTATGTAGAAAGACAGATGGTCAAATTGGATCAATTATGCTGTTCTGTAAAGGAAATAGATGGTATGAAGATTTACTGCCATGTTTTTTTACGTTTGTAACTTTGCAATAAGTTGACCTGGTTATGAGAAATTTGTTTTGTGCTGTGAGAGGTCAGACCTTTGTGTTCGTGTGTGTGTGTTTATATTAGACAAATTATTTTAAGTTCTATTCTGCTGTACTGAAAGAAGCTTATCGTTGGTGAAGTGGTCAGCCCTCAAATAATCTATTAATAGGTATCAAGTTATACTAATTTGGCGTTTCTGGACCTTCATCATCCAGTTTGTTATGCTTCCCTGCTGCCATCATGCCAGTCGCTGTTAAGGATCAACAGGTACCCTTTTTTAACTTTTGTGTTTGTAGTATATATGCGTTTTTTTATCCTGTCATGTTATATACTTATATATGGGGGTTCATGATATCTTTATTATTGTTTTTCCAAGGGATCTTTGTTATTAATTTCTGAAAAACCTATGTTTTTACTTTGCAAGGAAAATGTTGCAAAATCAACTCTCAAAGCTGATAAACAAGGTGAGCATTCTTCGTTTCATTCTTATATTTATAGATTGTTACTTGTTCACATTTCCTATTGAATTCAAGAAAATAATTAGACTGGGCTACCAAGTTAAGCTCATTTTGCCGGTTCTTTGTTTACAACTTGGTAGGTATAGCTACATGACTCCTATATATCTTATGTACTAAAATTATAGGTTGTGCTTCTTGCAATACATAAGCACTGTGATATTAGCAATTAGATTCAGCCACACATGAAGAATGTGTTGTAATCCAGTTATCTGTCTTGTACTTGAAAGGAACTTACTGTCTTTCTCATTTCATCAAGGAGATGAGGATACAAATATATAATACAATTACAATGCCATATGTTAGGTAACCAAGTATCTCTATAACTAATTAACATAATCAATGGATATATACTAAATATACAAATGATAAATGTTGTTGCATAACTTTGGACTGCATATGTTTGTATTTTAATGAGGACAGAAAAGGGAGAAGGGGAAAGAATAAGGGAGAAGGGGAGATTGGGCTGGTTTATGATGCATATGGAGTACGTTTAGAAAGAGTGGCCATATAGGATGCTAAATTACCACTTTATTTTCTTTTAATGTGATAAAAAACTAGTTGGGTATATAGTTGTAGAGTATATAGGTTTCAAACCGTATAAGCGTGTCATGTGTGGGCCATTTATATCGATTACAGTTGTTCTTTCTGACTGCAAACATTTATCACTTTCTGCTGGTTTGGGAAGATTACCTTATATTACCAAGTCTTTTCTTTATCTGTTGGCAATACGATGATCCATACCAATGTGCCATCAATTGCATGTTGCTTCGTACGAAGATTAGTTTTAATATTTCTGTGGTTACTGCAGTCACATGCCTTGAAGAAAAAGGGTTGTTAATTTGTACCAAACAGTCACAGACTGTTGAAAGTCTTCTTCCTGACGAGGAAGATCTCTTCTCTGGTGTACTTGATGAACTGGGATGTACTGCTACTGGCGATAGTGATGATGAAGATTTTGATCTGTTCAGCAGTAATGGAGGCATAGAATTAGAAAGGAATTCTAAATTATTTTTTAGTCAACAGAAGTTTTTGACAGTTGAAGGACTTAATAGTGATCACAGCAATTCAGACTATTTAGTTTCCAGTGAACACCCTTCAAGAACACTTCTTGTGAAAAATGTGGATAAAAGAGTTGAGGATTTAAAACTTAGGGCTCTTTTTGAGGTGCATAAGAGCTTGTCACTGTTACTCCTTGTTTACTATATAGTTTTTTCCTTGTTTTATTTTAATTTTTGGTTCTGTTTTGATGTTCACTTCATACTTATAATGGCTGCTTTCTTCTATCAGCAACATGGATATATACAAACTTTCTACACGAATTGTAGATGTCAAGGTTTTGTGATAGTTTCATATTATGACATAAGGGCTGCTACTATTGCATTTAGCAAACTTCAAAACAAACCATTGGAAAAAGAGAAGCTTCACATACGTTATTTGAATCCAAAGGTGCATGACCAAAGTGTTCATAGTTTGTTTAATTGTTTCCTGCTGGATTGCACCTTTTCTTTTTTGCATTTTTAGGTGCTAATATGTTGCTGAATTTGTTTTGACTATTATAAATGTGACTCGTTAATAGGATACCTCAAGACAGTACCTTGATCAGGCCGGCCTTGAAGTATTCAGTTGTGATGCCTCTATTTCAAACGATAAACTTCACCAGATATTTGGCAAGTTTGGAGAAATTGAAGAAGTAAGCTATCAGCTGAGATCCATATAATCAAAATGACATGACGCGTCATCCTTTTATTTGTTTTTTGTTACTGACAGATATGTGGAACTACACATCACAGAGTTATTAAATTTTATGATATTCGAGCTACAGAGGCAGCTATTAATAGATTAACTAGTAGCAATATGTTGCAAGGAATCAAACTTGAATTAATACATCCAGAACGTGCAGAAAGGTATTACTTGATTATTTCTAACAAATCATCTATTTCATTTGCATTAATTTTCCCAGCTGAGATGAAGATAAATTTATGATATATTTAGTTTCTTCTTCCAAAACCAAGTTTCATTTGTGAGTGATTGGTTAAATTCCTTCTTCATCTCTAGCTAAGTTGAAATTTGGACCAATAGAATTTTATTTCTTTTTGCCGAAAATTAACACAACCAGACTTCATTTTTCAGTAATTAATGCTTCTTTGATTCTTTCTTGAGCTTCTGGCTCTATTGCACTTCATCACACTGCCTTTATTTTTTGAGTTTCCATCAGAACTTAAATTAGAAATAACTATTTCTTTATGCAGCTTTATGAAACAATCTACTAATGGGCTAATGCAAGGACAACTTAGGTCATGTCAAAACACTAATAGCAACTCATTACCACATGGTATGTATGTTTTTTTTTCATTGAATTTGCAATTTATTTGTTGGAAGTAGAGGTAAAAATTCTAACCCATTTACTTATGAACGGGTCTATTTGGGTCATGTTTAATTTTATATAGGTCAAATAAAAAAGTTTAGCTAAAAGTGGAACCGGTCAATCAAGTTGAAAGTCGTCCAAAGTCTTTTTGTAATACTAATACATTTTTAAAAATGGGAAAACAGTATGTGCGGGTCCATCCAACCAGCCCTGGCCCGTTACCTGACCTGTCCACCATAGTTCAGTCTCTAGTTCTAAGAGTAGGGAGTGTGCTTTTTATCTTTAATCTCAACCCATCTCACCACATGTATTTCTTCTGGTGTAGTTGTAAGTAGCTGCATGAAGGATGAGTATATCTATGGTGCACACTCACCACTCCAAGCCAATTTCTGTTTCACAAATAGCTTTCCATCTATGGTTGGGATGGCATCTACTTATAATCAAGTTGGCCACATGACTCATTATTCTACTGATCAAGCTTTCCATCCCCAATCATTACCCATCAACTGCAAAGGTGTTGTCACCTATGACTCCTTAAACTTGAAAAGTGTTGGTTTTACACCAGAAGCAAATGACAAGCATCTTTATACGTTTGGTTCATATGGTCAACCAATGGAACACATGTTTGGGGGTCAGTATTCTCTATTTATGTCCAGAAAGTTGGCATTTCCCTTTTATTTTTTACCCCTAAAATTTAAAAGTGGATACATATGCTTTAGAAAACTATTAATAACCTGCTGATACATTTATTCATATGACACAATGGACTTTCTTGTAATGTGCTTATTAATCATGTTATGGAAAAGTTCATAGTAAGGTATCTGGTCTCATTTGTGTTACGGGTCACCATCTTTAATTTTAACTCAAAAAGGCTCCAACTTTAAAAAAGTTTGCACTTAAGCTAATCTTTTAGGTGAATCCAATATCAGACACAATGCGGGGAAAGTCAACAGGATCAAAGTTAGCAACACTTCATCATTTGATCAGGTGACATGGTGGGATAAGGATTACCTTAAATTAATTTCTTTTAGAAAAATGGTTACCTTTTATGAGTGAAGAGCATAGATGGATTCATACCCCATACAAAAATGAGACAAAAGTTTGTCACCTTTTTGCACAATTTGCCCTTCAAATCTTCAATTATCTCAACTATCTATAATGATTGCCACAAGTGACTTTCTCATGGTCATGACAGGCTCTTCAAGAATTACAATGTCAGCACTTAGGGGACATCATCATGTGTTGAACTGCTCTAACTCCTTCCAGAATCATCATCTAAATCCTGTAATCTGGTCATACTCACCCCCGTTTACTAATGACGGTGTTTGTGATCATACCACTTCCAGTCCCAAGAAGTGCTCTTTTAGTAGGCCAAAGGGACGGGCAAGAAGAACATCCCATGGACGACATGAAACTGTTTCCTGTCACACAGATGAGAAAAAATTTGAACTCGATATAGAGCGTGTTTTGTGTGGGGACGAATCCCGAACAACATTGATGATTAAGAATATTCCAAATAAGTATGTTTATATCTGTATGCTTCTTTTTCATCTTAGAACTAGTATGAATTGTCCTCAAGGATTTCCTCCAGTTTTGCAGCTATTAAATCCAGTGTTATTACAACAGGTACAGCTCAGCAATGCTATTGGCTGCAATCAATGAGCATAATCAAGGAACTTATGACTTCATATATCTGCCTCTTGACTTCAAGGTAAGAGTGTTATACTATTACTTATTCTAATTTTATTAAATTTATCATCTGCAATCATATTCTTGTATTCCTGTTTAACAGAACAAGTGCAATATGGGGTATGCATTTATAAATATGACTGATCCACTTCAGATAGTGCCATTTTACAAGGTAAGCTTCAAACTTCTACTGATCTGAGCTATCCACTCTGCTAAATTCTCAATTCTGGATCAATTAATTAAAAAAAAAGTACCAAATATGGCATCTACTTTTGCAGACATTTAATGGCAAAAAATGGGAAAAGTTCCATAGTGGAAAAGTGGCATCTCTTGCATATGCCAGAATCCAGGGTAAAGCTGCCCTTATCGCACATTTCCAGGAATCAAGCTTGTTGAATGAAGATAAGTGTTGTCATCCTCTTCTCTTTACTACAGATGGCCCGAATGCTGGAAATCAGGTAACTTATCCCATTCTAGACAAATTTTCACAGTTCAAATTTAAAAACTTGCCCAACATGAAACAGGTTGAAAGTCACCAAAAGGGATGTTCAAATGTTTCAAACTCGTAAATGATATGTTCAAACAAATTAGTATAGCTTGTATCTATATTGAATATATGAACTTTCTAAAAAAATCAAATGGGCAAAATATGTTGGCTTTACAACTTGGCATGACCCCTTCAACCGATTACCAAGAGCGGCTGGCACGCCAACTTTGTGACCCTTGACATGCATCAAAAGCCCACATTATGGCACCTGAATATATAAGAGTTTTTGATGAATATTAAGTAGCGGTGGCAAAGTTAGCAAGGTCAAAATGGGTCATGACCAAGTTAAATTGCCAACCAACAAACAAACAAACTTACCTAGTAAAATCCTATACATAGCAAAATCTATTAGTAGAATGTAGGAAGGTCGAGATACATGGCAAAGATGATAAGAGGCTTCTCTCGTGAGAACCCCCTCCTAATAAAATATTTGTTAAGCTAAAAAGTATAATTACAAATGACATGAGCCTTTTTTTCTTCTTATATCTCTAGGCTGGATCTGTGATCATTATATACTATGGTTAAAAAGAACCACACCAATATTTTTTCAAGATCATACTTGAACACCAACAGCAAAACAATATACTTATTTTGAAATAATACAGAAGACTGACCCAACTCTGGTAGATACAACAAGAGAAGATAAATTTTGAGCAATAGTGGTTGTAGCTGTTGAAGCTGTAATTGCGGCAGCAGGCCTCGATTATTCTTTTTTTATTTTTATTTTTAAATCGCCAACAATTTTGTCTAATTCGTTAATGAAATAAAACTTTGAAATATGAATAAAGCTATACTAGTTTTTCGAAAACATGAATAAAGCTATACTATTTTTCGAAATCATGAATAGCACTTTGCCTGACTTTTGGTCCATTTGACGGCTTGAAGCTCTAGAAATAATAACAATTGATCTAATTTGAGCGATCTTTGGTTAATGGTTGAAGCTTATAAACAACTATTGTCAAATGTATGGTTTGCTTATATTAATCATATGCTAATCAAAGTTGATTTTGTTTATGTATGTTTACAGGAGCCTTTCCCCTTGGGTCCAAACATTCAATCAAGACGACACAAGAACCGGTGCAACACCCACAAAGTGAATGAAAGGCAAGAGATATTGTCAACTTCCTTAACTGGGGAGTCTTATTATCACCTAAAGAACACCATATGAAATCTAAATTTTCAACGTGTTCACTAATTCTTAAAATCATTACCCTTTGCACACCTTAATATTTGGGACCTTGAGTTTATACTTTATAAGAAGCCGTTTTGACTTTATTCATTGTTTTGTCACTTAATTTTAAAAATTGTTGTAAAGAACCATTTAACTTCATCTATACGCTACATGCTTTTGGTCAATGGCTGTAAAATAATTATTTAAAAAAAAACATTGGTTTCAATAACGTTTCTAAAATATGGATGACCATCTAACCTAATCAACCAAATACTTTTAGCTCAATTGGTTAAAGTGAGATACTAGTAATACGTAAATATGAGACAAGTTAAGGGTTTAAGTCTCTATTTAAACAATATGTTTAAGACAGGTGATTTTTCCAACAATAGGTTTCTTTTTTAGAGGGTTGTAGGTGCAATTCAAGTTGAGATACAAATAGATGACTCCAATTAAAATAATATCTATTCTCTGACGTAGGGTCACACATTTGACGTTCAAAAAAAATAAAAATCTAACCTCATCAATACATTACATACTTTAGTTTGCATATTAATACGTACACTGCGGGTTATTAATAAAACGATTGAGCACATACTTTTATAAAGGCTTCATTTGATGTTCGCATGACCATTTGCACAAGTTTATTTGCAAAGATTCACAGCATGCGATTAAAGATTTGCAAACATATGTATAGTTAATGAAAGGGCTTTTTTTTAACCCAAGACAACTTATTTTAAACAAGGTTTTTCATTTAAGCCTTCTAAGTAAAATGTCAAACATAAAACCATCGAATTCTACATTAACATGAGAACAATGGCAAATTTTCCATAGAAAACTAATAGTAAATTACAAGATTTTAAAAAATAAACATAAAAAAGATTACAATCTGTTCTAAAAGATGAAGCTATTGACCCCTCAAGGAGCCATGTCAAAGCTCTTCGCAACTCTCAAGCACAACACAAGTATATGATCAAATAGATCCACCCCAAAACCATCACATGTGTGACGTGCAAAATCAACCATAAAACACACAACATTATGATTTTGTGTTTCTATCTGTCTTTTCACATTGAAAAGACAAATGAAAGTCGGTTTCTCCTTTTGCTTGCCTGTAATTTGGATAGATTTGACGGCTCATGTTTGATGGGTCCCACAAGTTGATTTGGGACAACCATCGAGCCACCATATCTATTCAAATCATGAGGATAAAAAAGGATGAAAGCAACAAAATCAAAATTGCAGATGGAATTTGATAGAAAGCACTAGTAACCTGTATATACAATTTTGTACGTAATCATGTACTTGGGTAAATATCTCTATTTCTCATAAAGGTTAAGAATTGTGAAGGTAGTTCTTCCAAAAGCGACTGAACAACAGACATTTCTCCACCTGCATGCGAGAAAAACAGGCAGTCGATTCTATGATTGAAAACATTGACTTTACCGTAAATTAAAGAAAAACTCAACTTGCTATATTTGAAAAACAAATCCAAATTTCTCAATATCCAGAAACTGACAGTAATGTTGTTTCCTAGTATTTTGAGTGATGATTATTGAACATGTTTTGAAGTTAAGTTTCACAATTAAAAGCCAAACCTTGACTCTTTTATGCACATGACTTGTGTCCTAGTTAGACACCAAATACAACACTGAAAAAAATGTAGTTGCTAATCTCAACACTTTTATAATTTTATTTCATTTTATTTATCTCCTTAGAGGAAAAAATGTAATAGTTATGGGATAGATGTTAACATTTGCATTATCAATAGATATATCCATATGGTGTTATGCATATATTAGTGTATGTAGGTTTTTGTGTGTATGGAAGAAAATGAATTACCTTGTACATCTCTTAATGGAACAAATTGGACTATATCACGTGTTGCAACACGTCCGGTTGTACTTTCAAGTCTCTCTCCTTTGTCAGCATCTAAAACCTGCCAAACATTTAAGTGGAAGAAAACAAGATCCCTTTAATAAGCAAAATGTGATAGCTGAACAAAAGAGGATGCAAAGAGTAATTTTATTACCTCCATTTCCTTAAAGTCAGCCCCACCAACCCCAACAATAAGGATAGATAGTGGCAGATCAGATGCATTCACAATGGCGTCTTTTGTTTCTTGTAGATCTGTTATCACTCCATCCTGTCACATTCCCAGTGAATTACTCAATAATAAAACAATAAAATGACTTTTTAATAGTCTAGTGATGTATACCGTTATGATTAACAAAACAAAGTATTTCTTTTCATTAGCTGCTAAAGACTGGCTGGCTATCCTTGCTGCAGCAGCAATAACAGGTCCAAATAGGGTTGGCCCTGCAAGTGTGACATTAAAAAGAGCACTTGTGTATGCCGTCATGATTCCATGGATCCCTTCAACCTAAAAGACAAAAAATAATGAAAAAACTAATCACTTGAGAATATCAAGAATTACAATAAGGTAATAAAATTATTGCAAGTATAAGTTTCACCTTTGAGTGACCACTACTCCCGTTCAAGTTAAAACAATGAGAGACAGGACCATCAATTGGTCGTGCTCCAAAGCCCCATGCATGAAACTTTCTCTCAGAATCATAACACTGCAGTACCACTCCAACATCTAGTATTGCCTAAAATATATATACAATACCATAACTATATTTTCTCGAAGTGCATATATTTGTATGGAAGTACGCAAAAAGTCAATTCTCACCTTCTGGTATGCATTTGGACGTCCAGAATGATCAATGTAATGTAATGAATCTGGTAAACGTGGATTTCCATTTGATGCTGAAAACAAAATATATATGGGTAATCTATAAAAATCACCAGACTCAACCTAGTTGTTTCGTAGAATAAGAATGTGAACAAAAGGCACGATCTGTCCTATTAATTAAACTCTTTTACCATAGAAATACATTACCGGTTCCATTAAAATACTAGCAGTTCATAATTTATCAATTCAACAATGTACTAGAAATTTAGCCAAATGAGACTACTAATTCTTATTGTACTTGTCAATAAACATTCTGATAATTAATTGACTTATGTGAAAGTCCAACTATATAAATTAGCTTCACGTGCAAGCTCTGTAGAGAAAAGAAGTTAATAGGCAACTTATCAAGAGCTCTATTAATGATATTCATCATCTTCATATGCAATATTCTTAATTTACCACTGATCACTCACAGTGCAATAAAAACTCAAAACAGAAAACCAATCCAAATTCAACCGAACCCAGAAGGTTTCAAGCCAATTCAACAAAAAGTTTATAGGAAGAACCATTTGATTTGAAAATCATCTTTATGTTCACAAGTGAAAGGTCCAGGTTCAAACAGTATATTTTTTAACCATGCCCATTTGTCCAGACTTTCTCATGCTCAGTAACATTTAAAATAGTATTTTTCATTCTAACAACGTACCAATGTGACAATTGAACTTGTTTAGTTAAAAGTTATACATTGTTTAGAACTTTTTCTTATTAGTATTCCAGTACAATTTAGTTAATTTTGGTGTGCATTTCAAATTCGATTTAGGAATGAGTTTTCATAGTACCACATATAAATTAAGTAACTATTATAATCATTATCTCAACTTCATTCTTCTCTTTTACTCATCATACTAGTATTACTAGTTTTATAATTTCTAGTTGTTATTGGTAGTTTATTGTTGTTATTTCACTTATTTGTACTTTGACTACTACTTTCTGTGTAGTTTAGTGTTGTTATTTCACTTATTTGTACTTTGACTACTACTTTCTGTCTGTTTTTCTATATACACTATATGTATTGTTTATACTTCATGAGTAAAAAAGGGTTTCTTTTTATCCAGGGGTCTCAGTGACTGCAGCCTCTCTATCTCCCAATGTAGGAAAGGTTCGTCCTCATCTCACCATCCTCAAACCATGCTTTTAAGTGAAATTTTATGTTTGCTTGTTCGCATTACCTCAACTATTAATGTATAATTTGATAGCAAATTCTGTTAAAAGTTCCATTATTCCATGGTGTTTTATAAACTTCATGTTAGTAATCAGTTTCACAACCTTTTCAATTAACACATTTGGACATCAATTCCCAGTTGTGTAACCACTTTACTTTTAAGATATAACTTGTTTGTCTTCATACAAGTTCACTATTTCTATTATTCCACACCACAGAAATCAAGCATCTGCTACCAACAAATAAAAGTATTGTTTCTATAATCAAATTACAAAAATAAATTAGTTTCCTTGTCAACCAATAGAAATTCCTGGTTTTTTCTAGTAACTAATGTGTGTAGCGTTTATCATTGTTATTATTAAAACTGTGGGCCTGTTCATTGTGATAATAATCATATTATCATTGGAATTGTGCGGATTTGAACCAAGACAAAAGAAGTAAAATGCAGAACTGTATCATTTGGCAATTTATAGGACTATTCAAGAAAAGTATAGAGTTGAAAGGTCAGAGGGAAACATACACGTTTCTAGAGCAGGATCAAATACCTGTGAAATCTATGGCCACCATGAAACTCAATTCAAAGCCATTGTCCAAGTAATCAAGAAATGTATGATGAACACTTTCAGAAAACTTGTCCACAAATAGCTGACTTTTTAATACCTGTATTCAATGTTTTATAGAAAGTGATAAAGAGTGTAGTCGGTGTAGCACAGCGACGTAAATCTATAGCCACACATGCATTTTAAAAATATTTAATACCTTAGTCTGCTGATCTTTCCCAACAGATATGGGTACAAACATATGCTCTCCCTGCCCACCAGAAGACAGTTTTTCCAAGTCAGCAAGTGACTTCTGAACTTTGCTGAATGCCCCATGTTACATTTTTTTAAGAAGTTAGCATTTTGATCTATGATAACTTATACGGAAGCTACAGAAAAAAAAAATTCACTTACCCAAGTAAATCATGCCTCCCGTTACTATTAAAGTTAAAGCACTCAATAACGAGTGGGGTTTCCTTGCTTCCAGCTCGTGCGATGCTTATGGAGATGGGTTTCCACATTGGGTTTAAATCGTTTTTCAAAACCTCAGTTTTGCAAATCGGAACAGCATTCCCACCCTCCACACATTTAGAAATTACCAGGAAAGGGTCCTGGAAAAAACAATATGAAATAAATCAATGCCAGTCATATAATGAATTTATGATGAAATGTAGAGGTGGTAATTTTGACCCGTGCACTTAAAAATGGGTTGACTCAGGTTAATTATATCCCAAATGAGTCAAAAACGTAAAATGAAAATTAGATTAAAAAGAGAGTGGGTCAAATGGGTCAAGATTCGCCTGAAGTGTATTTTTAATGCATAAAGTTTAAAATCATTTTATTCAAAAAGATATAAATTTTGAAGGATATATTACTTGTAATCATACCGAAAACACTTCAAGCAAAAAACTAAATTCTATGCACAAATCCAGTTAACATTCCACTGGCCGGGTAATAATATTAATATTCTATTGAACGCAAAACTGCTCAACATGACCAGCTCGTGTTGGCCAATTACCCGACCCACCCAATTTGTCATATCTAATTAAATTCTATGAGAGCAAGATTTATAAAAAATTTCATACACTTTTGGAGAAGAGTTCCTTATTCTCTAAATCAGTGCACCTAAATACCAACTCAGCTGTAGTTTTTGAGACGGCAGATTCTTCTGCGTGAACCTTGAGCTGCCCTAATTTCTTTAATTGATTGGAGCTAGTAGATTCCACTTTTCCCACAAGATCAATGGTCAATGTGCGGTCATGTTTGGTTACTATCTATGTAGAAATAAAGTCAGCATCATACAGTTACGATAAATGCTTTGACTTTACACACACATATGTTAGACTTTATATGACAGTCTCAACCAAACACAGCAAAATACGATTGCTATTACTCACGACTAATGATGGAAGTAAATAATAAAACAAATGAGTAGCTGATACCTCAGATAATAAACAAGTAGCCTCGCCCAGAAGTTGCTGCTCATCCAACTTAAGCATCTATAGGACAAACATACAATGTCTTTTCGAGTTCTGTAGAGACATTAATAGAAATATAGAATATGTAATCATTTAGTATACCTTTTCTTCTAGTCCATGAAATTGAGTGTCGATATCATACACGCGGAACCTGTGATACAAGGTAACCATAAATGACATTCAAAAGGATTTATACATGTGAGAAGATAAAGGCTTGGTCTGCAAAACTTACAACAGTGTTTGAACCACCTCAAAATAATAAGTAATAATCACTTTTTTAATCCATTGGGGACTTAATGAATTTAGAACAACTTCAGTACGGCCAAGCTCTTGCAATGAACCATCTCTTCCTTTTGTATATACAACTACCATAGGATCACTCTATAAATAAAACATATACGTGTGATAAGCAGGGAAACTTTCATGTATAAAAATAATGACTTGTGTAGTAATGTAGTTAGAAGCAAAGCCTCACTTCATCCATAACATTGAGGACAAATTAAATGAAATTCTTGACGTAAATCCAATTAATTACTGACCCGGGAAAAAGTGCAATGTATACTTTAAATGAAAAATATGACTCAAAGGTTCTCCGAATAGAGTTGATTAAGTTTATTCCTGGACCTCCTGGTACATCTCATACTCTATAGTCTATTGTCATAGAATTGCCACAAAAGTTTTAAAAAGCACACTAAGCATTATAAGAAGCATTTGGCATAACAAATGTGAATATGTGATAATAAATCAACATCAGGAATATAAAAAAGGTTTCATTTTGCAGGTTCTTAGAAGAAAGCAAGTAACCTACCTTGGACAGAACATCCCGGTCACGCAACTTTGAAGCAGACAGAGATAACTGCAAGAATTTAATCAATGCATCAGAGAAACAAAAGATGATGTAATTAAGAATCACAAAATTGTATTACAGTGGCCAACTCATTGTTAATCATGTGTCTGTTACTTTAAACTTATACGCTGAACTTAAAACCTTTTTCTAGAAGGAATACACTGTCGATTAAGAAGAGCAAAGTCGGACATAGTGTTCCTGGACCATAAGAAACCTATATTGTTTCCCACGCCCAAGGCTGATCACAGTAGGCTCCCTCCTGCAGTGAGAGTGTGAGACTAACTGTTCTCTCATCTTAGCAGGTCCAAACCCTAGCTGCTCAGGACCCTTACTGGATGTGGCAGCCCAATTTTCGTTGAAACAATATAGCTCAACATCAATAGTTTTGAAATGCAGAATCAAACAATGTTGTTATTTATATACAAATCAACACCGATTCTGTTTCCAACTTGCATCACAGGGTATAAATATAAAATATAGCCAAGTGATCCAAGTCATCAAGAGTAGTTTCAAAACCCTATGGTTTTCAATCCAGAAACCAACCAACTAATAAATCAACAGTAGCACATATGTTATGCAAGTGAAGCACAACAATGAAATTAAAATTAAAACATATAAGTTAGTAAAGAGCATAAACTCGAAGTGCAGTAGCAACTATATGAATCATTCAATAGATTCATCTCCGCAGAGTTTTCAACGCTTGAGGTACCGGTGGTATAAGCATATTCCATCGACAAAACGACAAACAGAAATCCATACATACACATAACGAAACATACAATAAGCATAGATATGAGATATCCTACAACAATAAGTAAGATGAACATAGTGAAGAGAAGACCTCGATCTGAGTGTAGAGGCCATGGTAGCCTCGAGACTTGAGAAAGCCTTCAACGGCGTCGTTAGGAGCATTAGCGTATTGTTGATAAGAAGATCCGCCGATGGGCCATTGACCACCACCGGTGAGGCAGCAGTTGCCCATGGTGGAGGTGGTGGTG
>BJCM01000442.1:0-13117 GCA_018326385.1 Flaveria bidentis | reverse complement strand
CATAGTTTAGAAAACATAAATATTTTCTTCAAAATTTTCAGCACCTCATATATCATAAAATTGTTATAATAAATGGGTAAGAAAATTAGGCATAACATACTCATATTTCATATTTTAATTATTTACAGTTTATTTTCTATAATTTTTGGCACATTGTTTATAAATTCTCAAACTTGATAAGAATATTTGGCACAATGTTTATAAATTCTCAAAGTTTTCCCAAATCCCAAATCATCGCACACTCAATTTTTATGATTTTTATCATTTTACTAATATTTAGTAAAAATACAAAACATGTCCAAAAATTCCTATTTCCATACAGGCTATTCTATTCAAATTTTTACATTTTCTATAATTTTCTAATAATTTATCTCGAAGTTAAAGTATTTTTCCGGATTTTCATATGGCAGAAAGTTTCAAAATTCATAACTTATTTATAACTTCGAATTAAGTCACGAAACTTTTTCTGTAAATCTCATAAATCATAAGAGTCAACATATAATTCTGTCAACTACTTTCCAGGTTCAGTTCTTCCGACATAAATTTTTCTTTTAAATACTTAAATAATTTATATAAATTATTTTACTTACAGAAATAGCATCAAAATTTGTAGAACTATATTTATTAATATGCTAAACATATTTTTAATATTTGTTCCTACAATCATAATCAATTACATAATAAACTAAATTTAACAAGTTGCACATAAATGTTTAACCCTTAATTGATAGTTTCTTTTATATAACCTTTGGTTATCTTTATTTATTTATTCCTTTTAGACTTGTAAAACCTTCTTTACTGCTTTTTAAATAGGGTTGATGTATTTGTAGGATTTATGAAGATCTTGAATGTTAAATCATAAGGGTTAGTCATATGTGTTTATTTAAACACATATATAGCCTTTGTAATCTTAACTAGTTATGATTTAAGGAATGAAACCTTGATTTTGACAGAACGAGAGGATGAAAAGAAGATGTTGGTAGCTTCTTTCTTCTTTGATGGGTCGATAGAAATGATCTTGAACTTCAAAGCCTTGTTTACCTTGCAACCGAGAACTTAGAAAGAAGAAATGGTAGTATAGCGTGACCATGGGTGGGTATGAGGATGGTATTTGGTTGAAGAGATGGTGACTGAGAGAATTGAGATGGTGGGGTGTAAAGGTGTTGGTGATCTTCGGGTATGGGGTGTTCTAGAGTTTTGAAGAGAGTGTAGGGTGGTGGTCGAAATGGTATGAGGTTTGTGGTGTACCTCACTTAGCCGAGAACCTCAAATAGAGTGAAGGGGTCGGTTGCCATTAATGGCATCATCATGAGACTACTACTAGGTGTGATGAGTAGGCTACTCATAGATTTATTAAGTGTCAAACAAAGAAAATAGCTTGGTGTTCTATTCGTTAGGTGGTGGTTTGTGGGATGGGTTAAGTTTGCTAGTCCATTAAGGTGTTAATCACCATGCATTTGATTTCAATCGGGTGGTTTATGGTTCTAATGATCCGAGATTAAATTAAATGGTGCTTAGGTTTGAGGTTTGGGTGTATAAAGTTTACTTAGTTTTGTTTTGATGTAAGTTTCTTTGATATTAACTTGTATTGTGGTGTTTGGTTGGGTTGTGTTTTTGTATCATTTGGTAAATGATTTGATGTTACAAAGTTGTAACATTTGATTACATAGTGTTTGGTATCTAAAACTTATGAATATAGATACATGCATACGTAAAAATTTATGCATGCATGCAACCATGCATGTCACCATGCATACGTGCAACATATATACACATAAACACATAAATATATATATATAGGGTTAGTCAAACATATAAGTGAATTCGTTCATAAATTAATTTTTGCCTAATCTTATTTTTAGGGTCGTCACACGGACCCAAGGTATTTTGAGAATTCTCGGGACCGGGCTAAGTATTTTCTTATATTTATTGTTTATGATATTGACTTTCCACATTGTGAACTAGGCTTAGTATAAATGTTTCTAAACCCGTTGTATGAAATTTAGGCAATAATTTAGACAAAAATTGTAATATTTTGGTCCAAAAAAGATTTCAAGTAAAACACTGATTTTTGCATGCTACGACCGAATTTGTAGCTAACAATTACCCAATTTGTTCCTATAATTTATAAACGAATTTTAGATAATAAAATAGTAATAATATTTAGACTAAACTAGTTTTTAAGGCCCCACGTTACAGTGCAAGGCGTAAATTTATATACAATAGTTTCAATTACACACGACCTTCAGTAACCATCAACACTAAAAAAACTCACATTAAATATAAAAAAAAGATATAACTGAACGGATAGTAGAGGTAAAAATGTTAAACCGCACATGCGAAGCGTAAAACATATAAAACAATTAGTAAATCGATCTAGGACAGCGCGTTACGATGGTGCCGTTAAACAGTAAAAGGTAAGTGTAAAAATGTTAAACTACACACGCACGATACGACGTGTTAACTTGTAAAATTAGATCGTGATGTAAAATAAAAATTTTATAAATATGAAAAGAATTGAGCAACAAGGTTAACAATAAAAAGTGTTGGAGCTAAATAGTAAAAGATATAACACATGTTGAGTTAAAATGAAACAAAATTAAAAAAAACAAAAGATGCATTGAATGTAATACATGCATTAAATAGTTGTAAGTGAGGTGTTTGTAAGCATATGAATCAGTCTTAATGGTTAAAATGTTGGTTTAACGTTTAATGATTCATGTTGTTTGTTTCGCGAGCAAATATCTGAATGGTTCAAATATTTACCTCTGAATAGTTAAACATTATATTAATACTGAATGATTAAGAGCTGTAATACTGAATGGTTAAAACCTTTATCTGAATTGATCAAACATTTGCATTTAAATAGTTAAGCGATATATTAGATATTAATAGTTCAAACCTCTTATGGTTCAGACATTTTATTGGTTCAACATTTAATAATTCAAAAATTACCAAACAGCTCCTAAATCTTGCTTAAGCACTTGTACATGCGATTAGAATATAGTAAATTTAATACTATTTTTAAATTTATGATTTTTTTAATTTTTATTTTCGCCTCCAAAGAAAGGTATGTGGGATTATTCTTAACTCGTTTCTATCATTTTTGTTATTATTATTAGTTAATTGGATCACTGACAAATAATCGACATACACAATCAGTTATATAACACAAGTATGAAACTTGAGATCATATTCAATAAAACTTACATTTATACTAATAAAACAAAATAATTATTATTACTTTTAATACTATTTTTAAATTTAATCTATCTTTTCACAATTATTTTTCCACATATTATCTTCTTAAAACCATTATGTCACATGTGGATACAATAGCAAGTCAATCATTTTAATAATATTAATGAATGCTATTGATGATGTATATTTTTTTTCAAATTGTTAAAAAAATCAAATATTTAATAAATAAAAATATTTTTCTTTTTATTAAACAACTTAATTGTTTAATAAACAATTTTTTAACAAAGCATTTTTAGAGAGGAAAGTTTAAAAAATATTACTATTATTTTATTACTTATATAATTTTAATTATATCTTATCTCAAATAAAGTTTTACAATGTATAAATATTGTTTAGTAGCTTTTAATATTATATTTTTTATTCAACTAATATGATACACGAGTTACTAAACTAATTTGTAAATAACCTTTTTACTCACCCTTAACACTTCTTTATTTTATCACAAGTGAGTTTCACTCAAAGAAATTGTTTTTATTAATTGAAGACACTTTCTCTTTCAACTTGTTAAACATTGAACCCGTATAATTTTGATTATAAGTGAGTTCGCATCCTTAACATTTTCCATTCATCATGGAAATAAATAACCTCTTTTAAAAATAAAAAAACTATAGAGTAGTTAAAAATTAGAGAATATATAAAATATATAAATTATAGAATATTTTTAAAAATATTTAAAAAATGGCATATATATACATATAACCTACATAAGGATCTTATACATGGGTAGACACACACTTACAATTATTAGAACTTGCAGTTTTTTAAAAAAATAATTAATTCTTTTAAACACTTGGAAACTTAATTTATAAAATATTTTGAGAAGTATTTTTTAAAAATTACTAAAAAATAATCAAAACTTGTTTTCAAAGTATTTAAAAAGATAAATTATCACCTCTTAGTTTTTTTAATATTTGGAAATTAACTTTTGAATATTATAGAAACAAACGTTAAAACTACAAGGAGCGTTCATGTAAATTGTTAGTGTTCATATTCCAAACAAAAATTTGGGCGAGAGAGTGGGCAGATATATTGCCAATGGCGAGATTAAAAGGGATCAAAGTTATTTGTGTAAAAAAATAGTCATATGTTTATACTGAAAATTGAATTAGTCCAAATGGTTAAAATACGTATTTCAATTGTTTCAAAATCTCCTCGCAACCTATAAAATGAGACCCTATGATCAAACCAACTAAACACAACAAATATTGTTACATACTTAAACCCTCCCCAATTCCACTATATGTTATAACCACACAATCAAATCAATTCAACACAAAAAGATGTCAAATCCTTCGTTGGAAGCTAATAACGCCACCATCATAATCATCCCGACCCACACCCGTCGTCGTACCATTAGATTCCCCGTTGCAAAGCCGGTCCCATTGGCAATCTCGATCTCCGTTGGACTCATCGTATGTTTTACCATCCCTAAACCCTCTGATGTCTCGAAACAAGCTTGGCGCTTGTTTTCGATCTTCCTCACCACCATAACGGGGCTAATCCTAGGGCCGCTACCTGTGGGTGCATGGGCCTTTGTGTGTTTAACGATCATTGTGTTGACTAAAACACTGTCGTTCGAAAGTGCATTTGCGGCTTTCACCAACGAAGTGATTAGTGGTGTCGTTTTTCTTTAGTAAAGGGTTTGTGAAGACCGGGTTGGGTGATCGGTTGGCGATGTATTTTGTGAGGTGGTTGGGTAAGAGTACTTTGGGGTTAGCGTATGGGTTGGCGATTTGTGAGGCTATAATTTCTCCTGCGATGCCAAGCGCCACTGCTAGAGCTGGTGGGATATTCTTGCCGATTATTAGTTCGTTGGCGATTGCCAGTGAGAGTAGGCCTAAAGATGGTTCGGCTCGTAAGCTTGGTGCATTTCTTATTTAGTCTCAGCTTCAGGTACACTGATATTGACGTTTTTCTTAAATCCAGTCGTTACTAAAAAAAATAAAGTTTTCTACGTAATTATTTGTTTGGAAATGCGTAAGGAACACCATTTTGATTACTTTCATGACAACAAACGTTTTGTCAGAAATATATCGTAGGAAACTTTTTGAGACAACTTTTCTACACAAGTTCTGACGAAAACGTGACGTGAAAGTTCCTACGTATTTCGTACATGGTTCTTAAATTATTAATGTCATGATAATTAACTTTAAGGTTGTGATGTTTCCATCAAAATTTAATCTTATTATATTAAGTTTTTAATGGCCCGTTACATTTTTTTTACAAATTATAGATTTTTGTTTTTTGTTTTTAGTTCGACAATAGATAATTTTTTAAAATTTTCCAGGCATTTTCTATGCCGTTCAAATTACCTTTTTGATTTTTTTAAATTTTTAATGCATTTGTGATGAAACTTATAAAATAGATATGTTTTATTGGCAGACAGGTGACCTCTCACGTACAATGGGATGCAATGAGGGCCAACGAGTTTGAACCGGGACCTCCTACATGCTAATACGCAAGCTTATTAACCAATGGGCCTAAAGGCCCAATTCATTAATTAATATATTAAACTAAAGACCTTATTTATAAAATCTAAGTTAAACTTTTGCTGCAAATGTGTAGGAACTTGGCACTTTTCTTACGAAACCTTTGATTTTATATTAATAAATAAAATATTTTTATCATAAATGAGCATGAAGATCCTATGCGTTTTAATTTTACGGATTTCCAACGACCAATTTTTATTTTTGTTTTGATTGGTTCAAACGTCATTTTTTCATCTTTTGTACAACTTTACTACATAAAAATATATTTTATTTCATTAACTTATACGTATTTTATATTCATACATATATTGTGACCTAACTTTATATCCTTTTATCGTTGTATAAATGTATATGAAATTGTGTTGCACTGAGACACATACAAGTACATAAATATAAGTACGTACATCTACATACACATACAAACACTAACACATAATATACATACACATACACAAACATAAACACATGCACATGCATATACACATGCACATACACATACACACATAAACATAATTACATAAACACAAACACGCATACATACACACATTATTACATACACATACACACACATACATGCAAATATACACACACAATCACATACACATACGCATACACGCACATACACATACATATACGCATACACACACATACACATACTATCAAATGCACATACACACACTAACACATATTGACCATCAATGATCATAATCAATCAACGGTTGACCCTATTCTATCTATACGAACCAGATTGATTGATATTGACTATGTTTAAAATTTGGTGCAAAGGGAAGGGAGTTTGGACCATTTAATTAGCATACTAGTTCAATGGTTAACATCAAGTAGTTTCTAAGAGCCTAAATAATAGTTACGTCAAACAGTGTTCTAAAGGAAAAAAGAAATAATTATCACTATAACTATTTATCATAAGTTGTATTTTGTAAAATTGTTATTTTTAAATCATTCAGAAAAAAGAAATAACCATCATCATATATCCAAATAATTATTGAATAATTCTTTTTTTTTTTGTGTGTGTTTGGGTTTGATAATCGATAGAGCTGGTGAATCTTTTCTTCCCTCGTAGGATTGATTACAGGATTTTGGGTTGGCATTTTGCTTGACCTAGTTATATATAGTTATAAATAGTATTTTTGTATAATAAAATTTTTTAAATTATTATCTTTGTAAAATAATTATTTTAAAGTTCATCTAGGAAAGTTACAAACCTTCAGAAAACAACAGGAACGCACATTTTGAAGGTTTAAAACAAATTCAAAACCAAACACATGCATTTTCGTCCTTGTAGCCTTTTCAATCAATCAACTGTTCCTAATTAATTTTTCTTACATCCCTAATCTTAATTAGTGTTCATGGTTAATCACAGTTTGTTATTTGTTTCTAGTTTGGTTAATGATTAGCTACGTAGCCTTGTAATTTGTAACTGTTTGTTTGTCATATATGTATTGATCAACAGTCGTGTAGTAGCTCGACTGCTCCTTTCTTGACGGGTGCAGCACAGAACATGTTGTGTATGAAACTAGCCGAAAGCTTAGGCGTGCAAATCAAGAGCCCATGGGTTACATGGTTCAAAGGTTCCTGCTTTCCAGCACTAGCTTCTCTTATGCTAACTCCATTCATCATATACAAGTTGTTTCCACCCGAGATAAAGCATACTGCGGATGCTCCTATATTGGCTAGAAACAAGCTTGACCAAATGGGTCCGGTTAAACGAGACGAGTGGATCATGTTGGGAACCATGCTTGTCACCGTGACATTATGGATCATTGGGTAAGCTTTAAGTAGCTAGATTAAACTATGCACATACTTACTTGTGCTTTGGTGTGTATATGTAGAGAAAGTTTGGGGATTTCTACTGTGGTAGCCGCGATGATGGGTTTATCGGCTCTACTGATACTTGGAGTTTTGAGTTGGGACGACTGCTTGAGTGAAAAATCAGCGTGGGATACATTGACTTGGTTTGCGGTGCTCATAGGCATGGCAACTCAACTGACCATCCTAGATGTCGTGCCATGGTTAGCTAAATGTGTTGCTAGCTTTCTCAAATCTTTATCTGTTGGATGGCAAATGGAGCTTATTATTCTCCAGTCTGTTTATTTCTTCATTCATTATCTGTTTGCTGGTCAAACGGCTCATGTTGGTGCTTTATACTCCGCCTTCCTATCAATGCACCTAACCGCTAAGATCCCTGGGACTCTTTCCGCGTTCCTTTTGGCGTACAATACGTGCCTTTTTGGTGCAATTACACATTATAGTAGTGGTCAGGCTGCAGTATATTATGGAGGTATACAAATCTATCATTTTATATGTGTAATTTTCAGTGGGTGCATAAGTTTTATATGATTGAAATTTGAAAGACCGTAAGTTGTTATTGCAGCTGGTTATGTGAAGCTCCCAGATGTCTTTAAGCTTGGAATCTTGATGGCTGTTATTAACATGACAATATGGGGACTAATTGGAGCTCTATGGTGGAAGATTTTGGGGCTATATTGATATGCATTTGTTTAATCAGAAGATCATATGCTTATTTATTCACTTTTACCATTATCTATATCAATCATAGAGGACCTTTTTTATATAATCAAATCAACTAGCTAGTTTATGTTTATGAGTTATTAACAACTATATATGAATTGCTTTATTCTTCTTTACATGATGCACAGCACCACCAGGATAAAAACGAGTTTGGTCTCAAAGGCACAGTTGCACGTGCTAATGCGACTTGCCTCTATGCTAGAGGTCAAGAGTTCAAATTCTACAAATGTCAAATCGTAGGGTAGATTAGAAGCCATTCTACCAAACTAAAAAGATAAACCAAGTTTGTTTCTGAATAAAATCATTTTTTGAACAAGTAAACAGATGAAACGAGTTCTTAACAACGCAGGTGACTTTCAAAAATACAGCTACTTGATACTGTTTCAGATCTTGTTCATTTAGTTAAATCACATAATGGAACACCAGCGTGTCCAAGCTTCCTCTTTTTCTTTTCCTCTTCTAATTTGTCTTTCAGCTCTTTCACATCCTTCTCGTACTTCTTTTGTATCCCGCTTGCTTTAAATTCCACCTTCACTCGAGCAGCACGTTCTTCTTCCAGTAGTTTTTGAAGCTTCAACTCTATCTCAATGAACTTTGATTTTAAACTGTTTAACAATAAAAACTCATGGCCCAAAATCTTGATTGGATAATAGGTATCAACCATCTCAATAAACATATAGTGATATTAATTAACACCATATAAAAAGAAAGTATAAATAGCAATCAAACTTAAATTCAAGAATCAATAATAAACAGGTCGATAAACATGGCTCTTCACATCAATAAACAACACTTTGCTCTTAACATTATTAGATCAAAGGTAGCATACATCTCTTCCACGCATGTAGTAGGTGACATCAATAAATCCATTTGACAACTAGAAAAACTAAAACAGAACACTAGTCTTTCTTAATAAAACATGCAAAAAACTCCAAAATTTAAATTATGTGAACATACCAGTTTGATAATCAATTTTAATCGCCTGTCTGTCAGTAGTAATGACCCTTCTTCAGTGAACTCCTTCTGTAACATAAATATTTTTGGAGTCACAATATTGATGAAGTATGAATGTTTCTAAAATGGCAATGAATAAGAATAAGTTTCACCTTAAACATAGTGAATATTTCACTTGTATAAGGCACACCATCATTTTTATCTAACACCAAGTTGACACAAGAAAGAAGTTGTTGCACTTGGCTAGATTTTTCCGTTTCATCTTTCGTTCGGTTATTAAAAAGAACACAACGATTCCCACATAGGCAAAGAATGTCCTGAAACAAATTTCAAACATGAATTATACAAAAAAGTTATGCTAATAATTATAAAACTGCAAGCTCCATATGACAAAGTTTAAACATAATAAAATGTGTTTTGTTAATTGTAGGTGTAGGATAACCAACTCTACCTAACCTTACCTTCAATATTTTTGAACATCCAGATATAAAATCTTGCAAACTCTTTCCTTCAGCTTCAAGCTCATCACCAGACGTAAACACGATGATCATATGATCGTATATTTTGCTCCCAAACAACTCAACCAAACTATATACTACAGCTTTTTCTTCCTCAGAAAACCGACTGCAAACTGAGAACACAACTAGAACAGCATGAATGCCATCCCTTGCCATATAGATGCAGCGCACAATTTTCTTCCGAATAGATTCCAGATCAGCAGATAAATCAAACATTCCTGCAAGTGTTTAATTAAGTGTTTTATTCAAATTTAAAAAAATATATATGCAGATGCTGTTGTTAACTTATAATCAAGATTTTTTTAGAAAGCAGATTCTACATGGATCAAACGTTTTTAGGTGATCCGTAAATGAGATTTACTGATATAGCTTAGGTGACAAAAAGTACAATATATATAGAATATCATTTTTATTTAGTATAATCCTCTCTACATTTAGAGGAGTTATTTATGGCTGATATTATTCTCTCCATATTTTGAGGAGTTCAATATTTCCTATATATATTTCATTGTAATTCTTCTTTGATATACAAGAAATAAAAGTACAATATATGACGTGTTGTACTATTTGTCATCTAATCAACGTCAGTAAATAAACAAAACCAAACTGAAACCAATAAACCATGGTTGGAAAAAACATATATTCACTTAAAATGGGTACCCGGAGTATCGATAACGAAGCGTACGGCCATCGGTCAGTCGTGTGGTCTTCAACTCGGATGTTGCGGTCACTCCCGAAGAACTTCGCCTTGATACAAAACTTTTGGTGCCTAAGATGCTATTACCGGTTGCACTTTTCCCATTGCCGGTTTTCCCGACTAAAACAAGTGTTAAATCACAAGCAAACTTCCGATCATCATCAGTCCAACATCCACCCATTATGCAGAATGTAGTTATCAACTAGCAGAAATAGTAATAAGTTAATGATTGTGTTGAGTAAAATGACGTGAAGTACATGAACTGATGGTATACATGTAGCATAAAGGAAGCACTGAGATGAACATACTTACGGGGTTTGCTGTTGGAAAAAGGAGTATGAAGCTTGAGAAAAGAGAGCACAAACAAAGTATATATAGTTGTAGCCTGAGGGATGCAGTTGGTATTTATAACGAGTGAATGCAAACGGTCGCGAGTAAGCTACAAAACGACTCTTCATTAACCAAGAATCATGTTTCTTTTCATAAAATCGATAGAATATATCTTGTTACACTAATTAACGAGTGAATCATGTTTCTTTTCATAAAATCGATAGAATAGATCTTGTTACACTAATTTATAAATCGATAGAATATATCTTGTTACACTAATTTGATCCCTAAAGAAACACATTTCAAGACGGTTGCAACTTTAGTTTCAATTTCCACTTATTGAATTAAAATTATTTGATTAAAGTAGTTATTTTTAATTTTTTGAATGAAAACTGTAATTTTTAACAAACCACATGAATGATGATAGTAACTTGCTCTACTTTTTATATCCTCGTTTTAACAACTATATTGTTGTTACATAGTAAATTTGTAGAATTGTGTGATTCTTTGTTTTTTTAATTTTAGCTTGTGATCAATTTGTCAATAAACTCAAGATCGTTAATACCTTGCTAACCAACATATTCATTCTTTTGGTTTGGTTCTTGAATTTTGTGATTCAACTTTTCGAACATATGTTGGTTCGAGTTTACCATTTAAGAGACTATGAAAACATAAGAAAAAAATGCAAGTTTGATTTTTTTCACTTTTAGTTCGATTACATATATTTAAACGGAAAATGTACGACATTAATTCGGATGATAGATGTTATCTTAATCTAGCCCACTCATTTATTTCCTGGTCGGTACCGCACCCGAGACTTAAACCCATGACCTCTTATTATTTTCATGTCATGACAATCTAATACTAACCTGTTGAACTAAGTATCATTAGTCGATTACATATTTAGTTCGGGGATTTTGGTCATACATCAAAACTCCAAAAGTAGAACTACTCTTTCATTACAAGAAAGAGGGTCTATATCGACTACAAAAAAAACATTTTTCCTCACAACTTATCGGCGCTATATGGCCTATATATAGATGCACCTATGATGACTATATTTTGTCGCTATATGGTTTGCAGTTGCAGGTTAGTAATGTCATCGGGATAGTTGGTCAGTATAGATGAGTTGGTAGCGAGGACAAGTTATCACCATGAGCTCGTCATAAATAAATTTGGAATCAAAAAAAGGTTAAATACAATTTTTCAAGTAGATAAACCGTGTGTTTATTGATTTAATTAAGAATTACAAAGAAGGTATATATATAGAGTAGGATATTACATTAAGATACCCTCTAAAATTATAAATATTAAATACCATCTAAACATAGACTAAACATATTGTCTAACATTCCCTAGCAAGTTGAGGGCGGGAAATGGTCACGTGTCAATAATTTGATGTTTACTTGATTTAAATGTTTGATTTTATAATATGATTATGGTGGAACAAGTTCAAGTTGTTGGTGTTTTGGATTATAGGTGATTGAAGTTAAAGTAAGCTTATTTTGGATGAAAATATGCAAAACGGGAAACCGAAACTATGTTTGGTGAAACATGAAGAGCACAGAAGAAGCGGTATGGAAATCGGAGCCCGAGAAGTGAAAAATACAAATACCGAAGGTTCAAGACCAAGGTAACTTAAATTGGGCATAACTTGGGCTAGGAAAATAACGATCAGTCAACGGAAATTTAATCAAATTCCGGAAATGATTGTTTTTAATATTTAATCAAATTTGTTTCAAAGTTTCTTGCTTTATGCACTTTTGCTCATTAATCCAGTTAAAGTTTCAATTTTTAATTATAAAGTTTGAGTCTTTTAGTTAATCGAGTCGCAATAATAAAACACTTTCCACATATTTCCCGAGGAGACGATCTTACTTACCTTTACACAATAAAGGTAACTAAGACCGATAAATCAAATTGTTTTTTATCGAGTCTCATCAACCAGATCAGGGAGCAACCTATAACTTGGATCGTAAGAATAGGAATCTCTGAGAAGATAGGAGCTTTGTAAAGACATCAGCAATCTGATCACTCTTGGAAATGAATTTAACGTTCAACTGCCCTTGTGCCACTTGTTCTCGAACAAAATAAATTCACTTCGACATGCTTTGTGCGGCCATGGAACACGGGATTGGTTGAAAGATACGTAGCTCCTAGATTATCAAAGTTCATGTAGAAGAGCTTTTAACCAGATCAATTCTGTCATATTGTCAGCCATGGCCTTATATTTTGATTTTGTTGAAGATCTTGATATTGTTCGTTGTTTCCGGGCAACCCAAGAGACAAGGTTTGATCCCAAGTATATAGAAACCCCC
>BJCM01000441.1:0-13433 GCA_018326385.1 Flaveria bidentis | reverse complement strand
GAGCACTCACAGTGGATTCCTTAAAAGTATGTGAGTGCGTTTGGTATATTATATGGAATGGTTTTGGGTAGTTGTGAGTGAATGAGAGAGAAAATGTTATTATGAATTGGTATATTTGAAGAATCACTATTCAAATCTTTATAATTTTTTTAATATTTTTTAAGTGGTTGTAAGTGAAGGAAAGAGAAAAAAGTAATGATAATGGTATAAAAAGTATTATTTAATTGAAAAAGAGAGAGAAAATATAATGATTTTTAGTATAATTATATGGATAAGAATAAAAAAGATATTGTGAATGCTCTTAGTGAAACATTTTGATGCAAATGTCAACATTTTAAACTTTTGGATTTAAATGACATTTTTTATGAAACCTCAAGGACGTAAAACACATTTAACTCTGGATTGAATTTGTTATATTTGTTAGAGTGTTTTACACTTTTACTAATTAGATCTACAATATTCTCTAAGATAATATGATGCATTAAAATACTTGCTTTCTAAATATCACATAAAAAAATTTAGGATATTGAAATTTAATAATTCAAATCATGATTTATTACCCGATAATACTTCTTGTCAATAACAATCCTAATAGCATGATCTTTCATTTATTTTCATTCAGTTTTGCACACGACGATGATTGTGTATGTAATAGAGAAATGCACATCAAAACGTAGTGAAAACCGCGCGAAAATCAAGTGTGTATAGATGATAATTATAGTAGTAAGATGAATTTAGCAAAAGTTTTATACAAATTTTTTTTTGTATAACTATACTTTAGGTTTGTAACATCATCTTCAGGTTTTTTACAGTCCCAAGTTTAAGAATTATTTCGTTTGACTATGAGTATTAGTATGAACACAATGCGTTGACTTTTCTTCCTCCACTGTAAAATCCATCATTTCCAACAAGTGAAAAAACAAAAGCACAAATTAAGTTCTTACCAGTGAGCATAACAATGGAAGCTTCAGGAAACTGAAACTTTGTAATCAGCAGATGGTTCATGTATTTCGCATCATTGATGCAACCTTTGAGCTCATGAGTAGTATTCCTATACGCCACACCAACGATCACCGCCTTCTTCCTCCCATAAACAGACGCCGGATGCTCCGCCGGAGCATAACCGTACACCGGCGACGGCGTAAGCGACGGTACGCTATTAACCACCGTATAACCAGAAGGATACGACGGATCGTGGGTGTAACGCGACGGCGAAGGCGACGGAGGATCACCGGAGTCGGCGATTCGAGTAATGGCGTGACAAATGGCACATCTGATCGATTTGGCTCCTGGTGGTAGGTTTAATGGTGTTCGGCAATTGGAGCAATCTACTAGCATCGACATTGGAGATCTAGGGTTTTGATTGTGGAAGAAATTTGGGGATTTTGGTTTTGTGATTTGTGAAGATGTGATTCGATTTATACTGATGATGATTTTAGCTTAAGCGCGTTGAGTATATTATTGACGATGGTGATGGTGATGGTGATGATGGTGATGGTGATGATGGTGATGGTGATGGTGATGGTGAGTTTGGGGGGTCATGTTATATGACAATATAATATGTTATTATTTTGGCCTTTTTGTCGAATTATTTTTTTGAATTTGTTGTTTTTAGTCAACGATGTTTAAGTCAACGACCTTGTAAATAACAAATCATTTTAAATTACAAATTAAAATAGAGGGAGATGTTGGGTTTAAATCGTATATGTGAGAATAAAAATAAATATAGAGAGAGATGTTAGGTTCAAATCATACACGTGACAATAATAAAAGGTAAAGGAGACATAAGATTTTCTTATTTAATGTGAGTTTTTCTTTTTGAGGGTGGTCTCTGGTTTCGTACAAATAAGGATGGATTGATGCAAGAGTTTTTCTTCAAGGACGTGTCAGCCTAGTGTCGCAAGATTGCTTACTTGAGTAATGGACTAGATCACGTGAATCAGTGGGTAGCCAGTCATCCGATTAACCATTAAAAAAAACATTATTGACTAATTATAACTTAAACTAACAATTTGATTGTTACACTCTTGACTTTTAGCGTTGTTACTAATACAATTCTAATAACATAAGCATAAAAAACATTATTGTTTGAATGAAGTATGTTAATACACTAATAAGTTCCATAAAATAAAATATAAAAGAAGACATTGCAATTGGCGAATTAGAGAGTGGCACGCGGTGTGCTGGTAAGAAACCCCACCAACACTTCTAAATGATATAAAACGCTGAAAGGTAAATATGTCCCTTGCACCGACATCACCAATTAAGTCAATTTCTGTAGACTGTACGTGGGTTTGGAAAGGAAAAAAAGAGGTTACGATAAAACATGACATAACCTTGAAACAATATAACATATCATTATAGGGCATAGGCGACCGATCTTACAAAATAAGATATAGTAAGTAATATATAATTAAAAATTTAAAAGCGTCTTTATATATGTATGTATAATGATAATGTTTTTAGAACCGGATCGGACGTCGAACCGAACGTCTTACTGGTTTGGTGGTCGGACCGGATTTAATTTATATTTTAATTATATTTATATATGTAATTAAATATAAGTAATTTATATATGATTCATATATATATATATATTTTATAGTTATATATAAAACTTAACTATATTTGTATATCCGACGTACTAATTTATGGTTTAACACCCCGTTTTTACCCATTAATTTTTTTTTAAAAAAAAGAAAAACCGCTCCGAACCGGTCCGGTTTCCTGGTCTGACCAGCGGTTCGGGACGAACCGGCCGGTTCGACCACTTCAAAACGAATCACACCAGACCGGACCGGCCCAGCCCCCGATTCGCGGTCGGACCCGCCGGTCCGATCCGGTCTCAACAAGATTGATAATGATCAACAAAATGAATAATATGATACTGCAATATTAGATAACAAAACTAACAGTCAACTTATATATACATTATAAATTATAAATAACTTTAAGCGGACATAATTAGTTATTTATAATTATTAACTAGTTTTTGTAAAACCCGTGTGTTACATGTGTTGAATAAATAAAATATTAATATAATAAAATTTATTAATTATAAAATAATATTATAAGTTATGATATGAATAAAATTATAAACGTGAAATGAAATAAAACAGTTATATCATTTTTTTTAAAATTGTTCTAAAATTTTTTTAGTTAGAAATAACATTAATAAATAAATCTCTTTTTTAGTTTATTCAATTTTTTAAAAGTATTAAATAATGCTATTAGTAATTAAAGTAATTATTTAACAGGAGAGAGACGAGAAAATTTTGATAAGATTGATTGTGGTGTTGACACGTGTCATCTAAAGATACTTTTTGAGTAACTAGCTTTAGTAAACCCGTATATTACACGTGTTGAATAAATAAAATATTTAATTTTACTTAATTATAAAGCAATATTATAAGATAAGATATTATTTAAATTATGTAGAAGTAAAAACTATAAGTAATAAAATAACGATATCAACTTTTTAAAAATATTCAAAAAAATCAAACATTTTGTTTAAAAAATTGTTACTTTTATAAATATCTTTATTATAACTCTCATTTTTAATTATTTATGGTTTATAAAAAATTACTTTTTAAAAACACTAAATTTAAAATATTTCATATTTTTAAATAAGATTGATGCTTTAATTTTTTTATTCAAATTTATTTATTTAGGTATAACATTAATTAAAAAGATATATTTCTTAATCTATTAGAAAAATATTTTTAATTAAAAATTTTTAAATAATATTATTTGTAATTATTTAATAAAAGAGAGAAGCGGGAAAAAAGAGTGAATATGATATTGACACATGTCATCCATAGTAACATTTTTATTAGAGTAGAAGGATTAGAGTAAGAAGATAAGCTTATTAAATTACCTACTAAAGTTATCATAGAATTATCCTCTAACAAACATATAAATTCCCTAATAATTTAAATATTTTTCTTAGTAGTTAAGAAATTGGTGATGCCAAGACATTATTGACCCACATGGAATTGGAATATAATTATTTATATTTGATACAAAGTAATAAAGTAGGAAACCATGTCGTAATTTAAAAAGATGCGATTGGTTGACTAAAACTTTAAAAAAAAAGAAAAACGAGTGTTTCAACAGTAGAAGTAGATCAGCAAGTAAAAAAATCAAGATGCTCATTAAAACCTTAAAAGGATTACACAGTTAAATCAGTTGATATATTAGGAACTACTGTATGATGATGATATATACCAACTGCTGCTATTCAAACCCATAACAAATAAATCTATCCTTCTAAAGATGAAAATGAGCATCGTTACTTTATGATCTAAATCTAAATAAACTTATCTAGTCTCGATGTTTTTTTCATAGTTGGCGAACGGAAAATCTCTATGCGAAGATTAGAAGCAGCCCGAATGTCGTTTAAAAAGGGATCACCTTTTTCGGCTTTAATTATTTCAAGAATGACACCAACAACCTCGGCTGCAAGACCTGTTTCCACGAGCCGTCCTTGCTCCTCACCACCTTCATATACCAACTGCCAAACTTCTTTATAAGGAATCACGTTTTCTAAAAGCATTCTTGCAAACATACGCCCGAGAAATTCTGTTGCTTTTGGTGCGTCAGTCACTGCATCCTCCAATGTTGACAGAACTGATTTAAATCTGGATGATATTGTAACAAAGATCACAACTAGTTATTATAATGAATCTATCATTTTAAAAAAATGTTAGTTAAGAATTTAAAATTAGTTACCCTCTAACAAGGGAGTCTTGAGTTAGGACTCCTTGAGATTTGGTAAGATTGATGAGAAGTTTAGCAAGTGCATCCCGATCCACGTCTTTCCGCTCAAAAGAATCAGTCACCCATAAGGATATCATTGATGGATAAAACCCCGGTGCATTCAGATCTTTGATGCACAAAGCAACTTCCTTTTCGTCTCTCACACTGATAACAATATAGATATAAATCTCTTATTAACATCCAGCCAGTCAACATAATGTGATAAAAATAATTATGATGCATTTATTTATTTGTAAATAAATGTAGAGAAAGTAGTACTGGATGGTACCTGTAATATTCTTTAATGGCCTCAATGGACATATCATGCAAGTGATCTTCGGACAAAATCTTATCTGAATGATCACTCTGTGGGGGAGTAGACACACGAGCCCGTTCAAGTGGTGGAACTCTGTCAAACTCACCACGGCCTACATTCCTGGTAACCTGGTTCACAAAGTTCATGTTGTGTTCTTGTATATTGGGCGGGTCGTAAGTGGGTCGAGATGAAGACCTCTCAGGTGTGTATCTTGAAGCTGACTCATCACGTGATGGAACATATCCCCCTCTCTCTTGTATCACGGAACCACCGTAACCATTATTAGGACCAGCGATGCCTTGCATAGAAGGCTGACCCCTAGCGGACATCCCCCTGGCTAGTCCACCTTGTGGGCCAAGGGTTATAGGCTCATCACCCATGGGTCTCAATGGAACTGACAAAGTCCTATTCTCAAAAGAGTCAAATCTTGAATCTTGACTGCCATAACCACGAGGCTGTTGTTGAGGTAATCCACGAAAACTGCCACTCATTTGAGGGTTGGAAGAGAGAACACCTGCTGACCCTCTTGATCCGAAGTCCATAGGCTGAGCCCCCCTCCTAAGTGAGGCGTTAGAATTAGGTCCACGGGCCAGTCTGCTAGATTGGGCCAGGCGTTCTTGAGCAGCATCTCGATGCACCTCTTCGATCTTTTTTGGACCTTCAACCTTCCGTCTTTGCTGCCATTTGTTCCTTCTTAGGTCAATTGCGTCTTTTAACATGAACCTAACTCGAGAAGAAAGCGTCATGTTATTTGATAGCTGAAACATCATATCAAAATATGCATCCATGTGTTCTTTAGCTTTTGGGTGATCAATCATCTCCCCAATTGTACTCATTAATTTGCACAACGCCTCAATATCTTCTTCATCAGGGTTAGGATTCTTCTGATTAAAACCTAACAGTTTCTTTATGCATTCATGCATAATTCTTTCTGTCAACATTCTTTTCTTGTACAATTCACCAATAAGTCTAATATTACCCAACATACGTCTTCGTGCCTTAATTCTCTTTTCTTCACGTTCTTCTTCCGTCTGCTTAATCTCACCTTCTTCTTCAGTTCTATTTGCTTCTTCTTCCTCTCTCTCTCCTCTTTCAAATTCCTCTTGACATTTATTCAATAACAATCTCTTGAAAGTAATCTTCTCGTTATCATCACCAAACCCTGGTAATTCCACAGCTAAACGGGAACAAAAATTGGCATACATTTCAACAAATGTCGGTTCCATCAACGCTTTATCAAATATTTGACCAATCACACCAGAGAGAGTATCCGCGTTGTCAATATTGACTTGTTTGACTTGATCAAACAGTTTTTCAAAGTTTTGAGGGGTCAACTTGTTTAGAATGCTTTTCAATTGTCGTTGTTTTGCTTGTTCCTCATCTGTTACTTTGCCAACTTCATACTTCCTTTCGGCTTTATGCATCATGGGGGTGTGAGGAGATGGCATTAATCCCTTTTGATAACCAGCAGAGCGTTGCCACCTATCTGAATCAGAGTTATTACGTTGCATCTGTGGGCCCGGAGACTGCATTGGTCCTGAGAGATTGCCGCCAGGATACTGACCAGGTGGCTGACCCCGTGGGGTCCTCAACACACCATGATTCCCTCTTGCTGCGTAGCCCATTTCCAGTCTCGGATCCCATCCTGGACCCATGGGTCCTCCTGACCCTTTATTCCATTTATTATCAAGACCAACATTACTTGGCCAACGGTCTACTCGTGACCCCCCCACTGACCTATCACTGCCACCTCTACCCGGGCTAGGGTACGGTTCATGGGCCATATTGACACCTGTTACTACCAACACTTCGCTTATATCGTCGGTAATCTCAAATCCTTCTGGAAGATCAGTGTACTGATCAGAGAATTTCAGTAGGAAGTCTCTGGAATACTTTTTAGTCATTCCATCATTGTCATCCTCACTGTGATGCTTCAACTTCGAACCTGTTTCCATTTTGTGAGCAGAAATGTCTGCAGCATCCTCCCAGTCATCTGGCTCAAACTTAGTAGGCACACAACGTCTTTCATCAGAAGACAAAACATTGCTTTTTCCAGAAGTGCAATTAACAGATGGATTTGGGTTTTCAACAACTTCAGCAGCAGAAGTTTCTTTCTTTTCTTCTGGGCGTTTATAAGCATTATAGAGATCAGAAGTAGTCCCACGAGCATCAGCATTTTTCAAAATCTCTTTTATTTTCTTCTTTCCTTTAGTTGCTGTATTACCTTTGACCTGACTACTAGAAGATGAAGATGAAGGAAAATTTGAGGCCGTAGCCTCTACCTCTGAAGTCAGATTTGAAGTCTCCGGAACAGAAACAGGAAAAGATTCTCTACCAGTGACTTTATCAATATCAGACTTTCTGATTCTATTATCTTTATTATCATCATGAGAAGATTCCAAATTTAATGAAGAAGTTTCAGCACTAAGAACATCAACAACTGCAGCAGTTTCCACTGATCCCAATGAATTATCATCAATATCATTTACAGGTTCTTTTAGTGGTGCAACGTTAACATCCAGGACAGTGATATCTCGATTTTGTTCGACAGATTCTTTGACTTGTCCTTTTGACCCCCCAATTTTGGCAACTGGCCCTTCCACTTCAACTTTTGGCATGTTAGCAATAGCTTGGGTAGAGTTAAGGCTTTTTTCATCATTATCACATGGAGAAGCAGACAAGTCGGCAACATTTGAAGGTTCTTCAACTTTGTTGCTGGTTTCTGATACATTCTTGCTGATTGTTTCTTGAGCTCCTACAAAAGAGCTTGAAACAGAGGATGACTGCCCATCAATCTGTGAATATCAAAAGTGCATTAATCAATGACTAAAGATAGTCATATAAGGTACCATGAAAGAAAACCATTAGAATAAATAAAACCTTATCCACAGGGATAGACTGGGCCGTGTTGGCAGGCGGCTTCTGTTCCTCTTTAGAAGAGCAAGAGTTATCAACTGTTGCTTTATTTGCAACTCCAGCATGAACAGCAGCAGAAGATGTACTGGTCACATTCTCAGACTGTCCAGCAATCGTCTCTGAATCTTTATGAGGTTGACCTTCTCTTTGACTTCTATTTGGAATCTCACTTTTGTCCATCGAGTCACCAGCCTTTTCTGCATGTGAACTAATCGTTGGTTGTCTCACCGTCACCTGTTTAGAAGCCTGCTGATAACTATATCACGTCAAACACCCCCTTATAAGACTAAACCTGGCATTTCAAGAAAAAATAAAAAAAATTTACCTGGTTATAAAACCTTGGCGGCTGAGAAGCAGGAGTCGTCTGTGCAGTAGTCATCGGGTTAGAACCAGGTGGCAGGGGAAAAAGGGCACCAGCATTGTAGGAATTAGGATAATAGTTCATCGGATGAGCAGCAGGGGGGAATGCCTGAGACTGAGGTGGGTGTGGCCTTTGGCCCAAAGACCCACCATTCGGGTAACCATCAGCCTTTTTATCAAGCCGAAGTTCCTCATGAGTGTCTGGGTGAGTAATCTTAACTGTTCTTCTTACACCACCAAAATTTAAATTACTCATGGGCTGTTGTTGGTATTGTGGTCCTAGCCCCATCCCAATGCCCCCCATGTTTCCAAGCTGAGGACCCATTTGAGATGAGAAAGTCAAACCTGGAGTTTGATGAATGAGTCCCTGATGATGTTGTATACCAGGGACATATATGTGTGGCGGTACTAGTGGTGGTGAATTACCAACTGGTAAATGCATGGAGGGGGGCAATGGCAATGATGTATTAGCTATGCTTTGGGATTGCATTGGTGGATTTGAGCCACCAAACGGAAGATGTATTTGAGGTTGGTGAAATGGCATTTGCATGGAAACCCCTTGAGGGATGGAAGGTATAGGAGGACCTGGAGGTTTCTGACCATGAGCAGCAACAGGCCCAGGAAGTGAAGAACGCACATCTTTTTTCTCTTTTGAGATTGGACGGGCCTCAGCAGGCTGATCAATAGGCCCAGGATCTTTCCTTGGTAAGTGTTGCTTTGGAACAACTGGATTTTGAACAGATGTAGCCTTTAAGGAATCAAGATGAGCCTGCAAAAAAATAAAATCCAAGGATACCAAAAAGGTCTTAAGATTAAGTTGCTATTCAAATAGAGGTGGTAATTTTGACCCATTTACTTATGACCATTTCAAAGTCAAATAAAAGCATTAGCTAAAACAGGGTTGAACAGGCTGAAACTTGGAAGTCACCCAGAGTAACACTTTTAATACATAAAGCGCTCATGGCTCATTGTCATTCAAAAATTACGATTAATAATTTTAGTAATATCGTATGTATTAACATAATTAACGCAATAATTATTCATAAAATTTTAGATTGAACAAAAAAGTGTGTATCAACCCAACTAGATCCAGTCGGTTCCCACCCATACTAAAGAGAACAATTTCAACCAAAACTATTTTGATGTGTTGCTCAGTGACTTGCCAACTCTACATCTTAAAATTTCAAAATGGATAGCTACACAAACCACACTTTCCTTATATTCATTAATGATTTCTTTTTTACTTGTTATGCTGGCACTTTAGATTCAAACAACCATTCTACTAATGAAAATACTATAACGAAAGCTTAAAAACAACAAAAGTGAAACAAGTTGCTGATTTTTTTCATCTGTTACAGTTGTCATTAGCTTTCAGATTGACCTAATGCTTGCATAAAAAATTAAAAACGCACGGTGCTTCAAAAAAGATTACCCTTTGTCCACATATTTTAATACCCATCTTGCTCTCCTTTTAGTCCATATAAACTCCTAGGTTGCTTCTCTTCATAAAAAACAATCTCTCATTCTGAACATATATTTTCTCTACTGTTTTGCAGTTATTATGATAAAAGATAAAGTTCATCACATTTAATTTGAGGAAAGGAGTTGTTTGTTTCCTCTATAATATTGGATACCACAATACATACTACTTTCAAGGCTGTCGTGTTTTCAGAAGAGGGAAAGAGAGTAATTGACCGTTTTTACGACGACCAATTGTTCTGAACTATAGTCACTCATTTTTCAGTCATTGAATTAGCAAGAGCAATCTGCAAGAGGCTGTTCCCACTACTCAAACCCCTGACCTTCAGATATCACGGTTGCAACCTTACAATCACTCCACATTGATCTAAATCTATACAAATGTTCTTTTACAGGTTTTCAAAATTATAATGATCATTTTCAAAGCTACCGCCAAGCATGATAACTATAAACATCACATTTCATTTCAACACACCCTAACTATCTTAAGTCTTAACCCTAAAGAAATGTATCGTATATTCTTTGAGATAAGAGATACCATAACCAACAACACAAAGGGCGTCTTTTATCCAGATTTGGTATCTCTTTAACATTTACATGTGAGACAAATAATAACAAAAACAAACCTCAGCCCGTTGTTGCTCATCCAGATTTGGTGGGGCAGAGTTGGTTCGCGCAGGTACCTACAGAAACATGATGAACATGTCATGAAACTATACATACATATCTAGTATAGGTGTCTATTTCAACCCATTACATAAAAAAGGTTAATATGGATTGTGTTTTATCATAAAAAGGTCAAATGAAAAATAAGCTAAAAGGTGATCCGACCAGATGAGTGAAAAAGGATGGAAATTGGACAAAGCCTGTTTTACTGTTCATAAAACTAGAGTACTATAACAATGACATTGTTTTTGTTATCATAATCAGCAAATAAGTTCTGTAAAAAAATAGGATGTATATAAAAGCATGTGTGAGCCAGCCTTAACCCATTTTGAGTTATCAGTTGTCAACACCTGCCCATCCCACCACCTCTAATATCTAGATTAACACATACCAAAGGAGTGTTATTTGCACATAGCAATGACAAATACCTGCATTCCGTTGATAACACCAGGACTAATTGACCCAAATTGAAGCGGGAACGCCTTAGAAGCATCAGAGGAACCTAAGCACAAAAAACCAAAAGATGACTTGTAAATATTCTTAAAGAAACTCAAGCTTAATACCTGAATGAAGACTATCTTCTTAAATCCCAAAATAACAAACTCAGTACCCTTAACAGGTGTGGAAGGACCTGTAGCACCAGAACCGAGTGAGCCTGCATTACTCTGTGGAGCCTTTGGCAGGCCCGGTGTACTTTTCTGGACGGAAGTATCAGTCGGCTTAACAGCAGCACCTGCAGATGAAGCACCAAATGTTCCTACAATAATTAAATAAACAATGCAAAGGCAAAGTATTATTACAATCACTGGGAAGCTCAAACTTATTTGATCAATAAGAGAGACATTCTTGAATGCGGTTGCAGATTGCAAACATACCTCCTAACGGTGGTTGAATATGTGCTCCATTCTGCGGAGCTCTACCACCTGTAGATGAATTCGAAGGTCCCAAATTCACATTAGGATTTGGAACAGTACCCCTAGCCTGTGCTCCTTGTGCATTAATAACCACTTTCTTAAAGCTAAAAACAAACACAGATAAAAAAGAACATCAAACCAAATCAAAACAATCCCTAATTCACACAATCAACAAACAATAACAAACCCTAAATTCATTCACCTTTTTCCAGAATAAAACCCAGAGGATGAAGGCGCGGTGGCACCACCACCACCGCCACCGCCCTTCCCGCCACCTGTAAAGTTCCTCGGCGAAGCAGGGTTATCAGATCGACCCGTTCTCCTGTAGTGTTGGGGCTCGCTTTTATCGCCCCTTGACTGATTGCCGGACATAAATCCAATTCCTCACAAGAACCACAATCTTCTCCTTCGTAATCGACACCTACAAACACACAACCCAGATCTCACCGATCAAATAACCCTAACAACAATTTGCACTAATCGAAGCATGAATCATGAGGCTATAGCATTACAGAAACGAAAGGTGAAATTGTGTGATTATTGTTTAATCACTCACCAGAAGTAAGAATGATAGAAGGTTTGACGGACAATTAGGGTTTATTGATTGTTGCAACAACAATCAAGAACCATTATACTAACCCGAAGAACCTTTTGTGATAGTCGTTTTCGCGTTCAAATACTATCGTCATTTGATATTTTTAGACACCATAAAGGGCCTACACTTGGGTGTGTGTTTATAAACATTGAAGTATAAACTCGTTCGGAATCGGAATTTTGTTCGTTCGATTTTCCGTTCGGTTGTAAATGAATAGAACGGCTTGGTTTGATTTCAAAACGAACCGAGCACGAGCAAAGGTAGTTTGTTCGACACTCGCTCGGTTTCGCTCAAATTATTTTTTTAGATTCGTTTTTATATAGAGTAAATTACTCTTTTGGTCAAGTTATTATGTCGGTTTTAGCTACCTTTATTGTGTAAGGGTAAGTAAGATCGTCTCCACATAAAATATATGGAAAACATTTAATTAACGCAATTCGATTAACTTAAAGACTCAAACTTTAGAATTAAAAATTGAAACTTTGAACGGATTAATGAGCAAAAGTGCATAAAGCAACGAACTTTTAAACAAATGTGATCAAATATTAAGAAACAATCACTTTCGAACCCTCAATTATACAAGATCAACAATTTGTGTATTCAACTAGGGTTTGCCAAAACCTAATTCTAAAAACTTCAACTTTTCAATTAACGTAATAACAAAGGATCAAACTTTTTAAGACTTGCTCATTCACAATGTTGTTAATTCGCTCATATCAAGTTACCTCTCGATTTTAGTGAGTTCACGATGCAAGAAAACCGAAAACTGATAATTTCAACAAGAAACTTTGTTTATCAACGAATCGTTTAATGTAATTAAAAGAAACTTACATTTAAAAGAACTTGTCTTACAAAACCCTAATTGAACACATAAAAAGTCTTACTTTAACATAATTGATTCTCCCAGAAACAATCGCAAACGCACTAGTCGCTCATGGTCTTCATTGAGTCTCTCCTTTTATTTTGATGACGGTTACAATCAGCGATGATTATTGTATGGATTGGGAAGCTTGCAACCACCAAGAAGCACCTCCAAATCACTTGAAATCGTTTGAAAAAAGTTGTCTTTTGAATTGGAGTTGTTTATCTTTAAATATCTTGAAATTCCACAAAACTAGGAGTTCGTTGGGGGACCGGCATATTATACACCCACCCCTGATATCAGACGCCCAACTTTTTTTGATTTTTATCAAATACACTCACAATACGCTCACAATACGCTGACTGGCGTATGATACGCCCATACCCGGTGTCACACCCCGACCGACGGCGGAATCATCGAGGCGGACGAATGTGAAATAATTGTTCATAGCACATGGAACTAAATAAGTTTAAATATTATTAAATATCATTTTTCATTTAACATTACAAGACAATTAAATCATTACAATACAAACAAGATATAAACAACAACATAAGATTTTCAATT
>BJCM01000440.1:0-11707 GCA_018326385.1 Flaveria bidentis | reverse complement strand
ACCTTTAACAACTCAGAACTATGTCTAACAACTGTATACCTATATAGCATGTTCATATAAGCGTGTAATATACAATGATATAAATATATAAAACATTAAGCAACCAATACACATTCAATCATAGAGTTTTTCATTACATTGATCAAACATTACATATATGTAACACAATGAAAGTCTAATACATTTAAGAACATTTGAACTGGAACTAAGGACACGTGTACCAACAACTCCAACCCCATTCAAACCTGTAGGTTTGGAATCGGTTCTTAACTCAATTCATGGTAAGACCTAAATCAAACCGATTTCAACATGATTCAACCAATTTAAACAAGGCCAATAATGGCTTAAAAATGTTTTGACTTTTGTTAACTCTCCCTAAACTGGTTTCCAACCCGATCATACACCACTAAAAACACCCGACCGATTTTGAGCCCGAACTTACCCATATTTAAAAATTAATTTGACAAAACCTAGTTTGAACCTCAACCGAAGTACTGAACTGCAAGATTGGAAACACTTTGTAAACTTATACTTTTAAATTGCTTCACCTTGAACCGTACCGGTTAAAACCCGATTTTGAATTGGTTTGGTCCTAAAAAATTGATTCAACATGAATAGGTTTGGGGAAAAAACCGATTAGACTATCTTTGACACAATCTAAACCTGTTTTGAACATGTGTCAGTTTGGGGCTAGATATGGATTTGTAATGTAACTACTTACTAGTATGGAATTCGAGAACTCCAACTCAATAGTTTGATCTTAAATGTGAAAGTTTACTTCTATAGTTTTCGAACAATTCAAGGTTGCATCTGACCGGTGACATTGCCATGCTATGTTATTTTCTATTTTTGTTTTATTTTACTTAAGGTTTAGTTGTTATTGATATGTGACAAAAGACGATACAATTAGTAAAATACAATCTAAACAAGACGGCCTATTGACAAAGCACTTGAGAGATTTTTCAATAGACTTAGATTCGAACATTATCCGAGCAAACATTCGTTGTAGCTAAAATAAAAAAGGTTATTTAGAATATAAGTACATTAGTTATGCACTGGAAATAGACTTAACCAAAGTTTATTCATTCGCAGGAATAGACGTACCCACCTTTTGACTGTTTTGACAGATAAATAGACCTAACGGCACACTTGTTTTTGTTTTCATGTGTTTGGTCGTTCTACCTCCTTTTCCGTTTGACTCCGTCAATTGTGGCGTTTTCTCGTTAGAACTTTGTATGACCCCGGAATATTTAATTACACTACTTCCATTAAATTACAAAAATTCCCCATATAGATCACTTTAATTCAGTGAAATAAATTATTTCAAGACTTGGATTTACATCTCAAGGTTATTATCATATAATTCTTTTGTTTTCGTTTTCATTATACAAATTTCTCAGAAAATGAATTGAATATTCGTTGCGTTTATTTATATTCTTCTAATTTTCATAATAAAATTCTTTATTTATATTCTTCTAATTTTCATAATAAAATTCGGGGAGGACTTTCATATGTTGTTTCTAAACTTATATAATATGAAAAATATATGACGTTTCAAATGTTTAAAAGGATGTATGAAATTGGCAAATTGTCAATAAAATATGTATTATGTTGTTTCAAAGACATGAACATGAATGCATGGAATTATGAATGCAACGATAGGAGTATGCATTTATTATTCAAATTCAGGGTAAAACATAAAAATGGTTTAAAAGGTCGGGACCACTGACTGCAAATGTTGAGGAAAAATAAAGGGTCAAAAGGCAAAATAACAAAAAGTCTCTGTCACTCTGAACGCCGATCACATATCTTTTATTAAATTATCACCTACCCCTCCATCTTCCCATCTTACCTTATTTAATAAACTTCTTTCATTCACCATTCATCAAAAATCATACGAAAAGAACAAATCATAATTTTTAGTTCTAACGCTTAAGGTAAGTTACTCATGACGACATGTAAATAAAAAAGATGTTATGATTTCAAGTCTCATGCACTCTGAGCAAAAAATGCTTAGAGTTGAGCCAAGGGGTCAGTTTTTTCAGCAATGAATTTTCTCCTGAGAGGGTTGGGGGTGCGTTCCCGGCTGAGAAACAGATAAGTGAGCCGATTAAAATAACATCTATCATCCGAAGCAGGATCGTACATTTACCGTTAAAAAAAACAAATCATAAATAGTATATTATACTTTTATTTTTTAATTTATATGAATTACCTTGTTATGCCAATGAATTTATTTATAAATTTATCGGGTGAAAACTGTATATTTATATTTCATCGGTTTATTTAAATAACGTCTCAAGCTATATTTAAGTAAAGTCCGAAAATATGTATGAGAAATATTTTAACAAAGTGCAAACTCGCTTCGAGCTTGAACCAAACATATTAGAATACTAACGAGGCTAACAAACTCAATGAACTTTCTAGTAGCGACAATATCGAAGTCGAATTTGATCTATATTTTTTAAAGTTTAGTTTAAAGTCAAATTAAATAAGATTAAGCTGAATCAAGGTAAAGTTTGAATACAAGTACCTTAATGTAAGCTTTTAACTGTATAGTTGACGCATGTACTAAAACTTTTTTCCAAAAATTAAATTTTAAGGTTTGAGATTTTCAGCATCACATTCGTGTATATTCTTAGTTTCCCTAATAATGAGTTGATTTAAGGATGGATATAATAAAAGAAAACATAAAGTTGATGTATTTATAAAAAAACAGAAGAAAAAATTTGATTTGATTATAGAGAAAAAAGATAAGTTTATGATAAAAATATATCATTTAACTGAAAAAAAGATAAAGATATTTAATATGATTATAAGAATAAATATAAAAAATATTATAAAAGAGCAAATACAAGAATAACTGATTTGATACAAGAGGTATATCCGTATATAGGACAACATTCTGGAAAATTAAGTAAACCACAACATTTAATGACCATATTTTCTTCTGTTTAGCCACTTGTTTACATGGATAAACTGTATTTGAAAAAAAAACACATCATTGACCAGATTAAAATGATTGATTGATGATGATAGTCGAGAGACAAAAAGATCCTTAAAATATATCATGTTCTATGCACAATTTATTTGTAAATAATAAGTACTACTAATAATAATAATATAAAATAAATAACACTAGAGGAGTATTTATTGTTTGCTAAATATATAGCAATCAAAATTTAACTTGTAATGAAACATATTAATTTTTCAAATCTACCTTTTATTTTTCGCAAATTTATTTCTCCACTTATGATCAATAAGTACAGTTTTTATGAGGGATTTTTGACTATAAACGTAACTATACTATTTTTGTGACAACTATAGCATAACTAAATATAGAAAATAACGTGTACCACAAAATCTTAACTTGGTAATGTGTACCACACTACCACATAAAACAAGTATAACGTAGGCATAATAGAAAATAATTTTCCCAAATCAAATATTAAAACTAAACAAGAAAATTGGACAAGTTAAAAGTTAAACAAAAGAAGAGATTTTCTATAATACTATTCACACGACAATTTTTTTTGTTTTTGAACAGCTAACGAATAATTATTAAGCTCGATCATCCGGCTAAACCGATTGGCGAAAGGTTCCCACGCCCACGAATACAGTCAGCACTGGTGATACGGCTCGCCCACCATTTCAAGGGAAACCCACCACCCAAAGGCCCACTGTAGTAAAACTTTTGGCTCACTTGGAGCATATTGCACCTAGTGAGACTCCAACCTAGGGGTGTCATTCGGGTTTTTTAATTGGGTTTCGGGTTGTTCGGGTATGGTTCCTCGGGTTTTTAGGTGTAGGATATCAACCCGAAGACCAAACCAAATAAGCAACATTTAATCGGTTTTCGGGTCTCGATATTCGGATTTATTCAGGTCGGGTTAATCGGTAATCGGGTTTATCTAAACCATTAAGCTTTAAATTATTCGTCATCTCACATGTTTGTGTAAATGATATATATATGATCAAAATGCATGTATGAGATTTAACATGTGTTATCAATATATAATTTTGTTTATTATTTTGATCGGAAAGTTTTGACATATTTACATTCATTTTATTATGCATCTTCAAATATTAAATGATATTATATATTAATTATCCTCAAAGTTTATATAATAAATTTGAACCACAACAATATAATATAAAGTTTAGTAAATCATGTTTTCAAATCTTGTATATATATAAATCTTAGAATTTTCTAAAAACTAATATTCGGGTTAATCGGGTTGACCCGAATCTTACAAACTCAACCCAAAGACCAAACCATTTATAAAAACCGGGTTCGGGTTAGTGTAATAATTGGGTTGGGTTGCTCGGGTTAGTTCTTAATTGGGTTCAGGTTGATTTTGTTCGGTTTGATTTTCGGGTTCGGGTAAAAAACACCCCCCTATTCCAACCCATGACCTCCACTTTGGAAAGTCATGGGTGTCTCCTTTTAAACCATTTGATCTAGGATTCATTGACACGTCAAATTTCTGTTTTTTGAATGGCAAATGTACGACCCTGCTTCGGAGGATAGGTGTTATCTTAATCGGGCCCACCTATCTGTTTCCCGGCTGTGACCGCACCCCCAACCCCCACAGGAGGAAACTCATTGCTGAGAAAACCCACTGACACAACTTTGAGCATTTTGCTAATAGTGAAAATGAATTCATGACTTCCCATTTATTTACATGTTATGAGTACCTCAGTTTGACTAATTGAGCTAAGAATCATTGGTGTCTATTTACTAATAACCTAAAACTACAACCGATTTTTTCTAAAAAAATTAAAAATATATCAAAGTAAGTTTTAGGTATTTAACAAATGAAACCCTTAACTTTGCCAAGTTTACCAGACACACCCCTCAAAAGTTGATAACACAAACACCGTCTGTTCCAACGTGTACGACAACTCGCCCTCACCCACTAACCTCCCGACACGTGTCCATCCTAAACACATGGGGACCACACCCCCTCTTCCTCCTTAATCTCTTTGCCTAAATAAAGTCTATGTATTATCATCTGTCGGAGAGAGACCACCGGTGTTAAAGTTAAAGCGAAGAGTGTGAAAGAGAGAAAAAAAACCTCTACAATAAAGACACCACCGCCGCACGGCCGCCGGAATCCCCACTTCCACCGTCGCCGTCCACTTCTCCGGTGACCAACAACCACCTTCAATTGTTTCTTCACACTTTCTCCGGCGACTTCGCCGGCGCTTTGGTAAAACGTTCACTTTTGCTCGTAACCTAAATCCTCCTTACATTCATCTTATTCCGCTGTTTCCGTTTACAATCTAAAGTAAAATTGTTAACGGAACGCAGACATAACGTCTGCTATTGTATAAAGTGTAGTTGATTTCATGTTATCAGTGCCTTCGGGTCACTAAAATGTGGTGAGTGTGTTAGGGTTTGTGAGCAATTGTTGGTCTATTTGGGGCTAGGGTTTTTCGAAATGAGGAAGGTGGTTGGTGTTTGTTTGATTTGGTTGATTGTTCATGTTGTTGTTGTGAAATCGTTGAATCCGACTCTGGATGATGATGTTCTGGGGTTGATTGTGTTCAAGGCAGACCTTCGAGATCCAGAAGGTAGATTGGCTTCATGGAATGAAGATGATGATAGTCCTTGTAAATGGGATGGTGTTAGGTGTAACCCTAGATCTAACAGGGTGTCTGCACTTGTGCTTGATGGATTTGGGCTCTCTGGGAAGATGGGGAGAGGGTTGATGCAGTTGAAGTTTCTTAATAAGTTGTCATTGGCTAGAAACAATCTTACTGGAGGCATCGGAGTTAATATTGCTCAACTTACTAACCTTAGGGTGATCGATTTAAGTGAAAACAGTTTTTCTGGACCGATTCCTTCGAATTTCTTTGAGCAATGTGGATCTTTAAGGTCTGTATCTTTAGCTAATAACAGGTTTTCAGGTCAAATCCCTGATAGTTTGGTGTCATGTTCAGCTCTTGGTGTTCTTAACTTCTCATCCAATCAGTTTTCAGGCATGTTACCTTCGGGTATCTGGTCCTTGAATGGACTTAGAACACTTGATGTTTCTGATAATCTGTTGGAGGGTGACATCCCGAAGGAAATCGGAGGTTTGTATAATCTGAGGGAGATTAAGTTGAGAAAGAACCAGTTTACTGGTTCAGTTCCAGATGAGATTGGAGCTTGTGCGCTGTTGAGATCGATTGATTTGAGTGAGAATTCATTTTCTGGGAGTTTACCAAGCACATTGCAGAAGCTTTCATTGTGTACTGATTTGAATCTTCACAGCAATTTGTTCACTGGTGAGATCAGTGAATGGATAGGGGAACTGGGAAGGCTTCAAATCATTGATCTCTCGAAGAATATGTTCTCTGGTGCGGTACCAAACGCTATTGGTAATATTCAGTCACTGCAAATACTTAATCTTTCCGACAATGGCTTCTCTGGGAGCTTGCCAGCATCCATGGTCAATTGCAAAAGCATTCAGATCTTGGATGTGAGTCGGAATTCGTTAACAGGGTTTCTTCCTACCTGGGTATTCCAATTAGGGCTACAAGGTGTTTTGCTTTCGGGAAATAAGCTGACCGGAAGCATTGATGGTGCTGTTGCTTCCTCCATTGATGTCTCACACCAGAATCTTCAAGTTCTTGATGTATCACACAATGAGTTATCTGGTGAAGTCCCATCCGGTATTGGGAAATTTAGCAGCCTGAGATTGTTAAACATGTCTAAGAACTCACTAACAGGTGGAATCCCAGCAACTGTTGGAAAGCTAAAGGCTTTAAACACTCTTGATTTAAGTGAAAACCAATTGAATGGAAGCATTCCTTCAGAAATAGGAGGTGCAACTTCACTGCAACATCTGATATTATCACAAAACTCCCTTTCTGGCAACATTCCAAGTTCAATTGATGCCTGTTCGTCCCTACGTTCTCTGTAAGACTCTCTTTATGTCATACGTTCTCAGTTTTCCTGTACTTTTTTGCTATGTTTTGATCTAATATAGGCTTTTCGCAGGATATTATCGCTAAACAATCTATCGGGTCAAGTTCCTGCAGCAATGGCGAAACTCTCTGATCTCAAGTATGTAGATTTGTCTTTCAACAAACTCACTGGAACCCTACCCAAGACATTAGCAAACCTTGGCCATCTTGTCACATTCAATGTCTCACACAATCAACTACAAGGTGAACTACCAGGTGGTGCTTTCTTCAACACCATCTCCCCATCCTCTGTAGCGAGCAATCCGACTCTTTGTGGTGCTGCAGTTAAAAAAAGCTGTCCCGCGGTCCTTCCTAAACCCATTGTACTGAACCCCAACTCCACTGGTTCAGACCCTGACTCAGTCCCTCAAACTATTGCCCACAAGAAGATACTTCTTAGCATTTCAGCTCTTATTGCCATAGGTGCAGCTGCTGTGATTGTCATTGGAATAATATTCATCACAGTTCTCAATCTTCGAGTCCGTTCGACCATGTCTAGATCACCAGCAGCAGTGCCGTTATCAGGCGGCGATTTCAGCAGCTCCCACACCACAGACACCAACTCAGGCAAGCTGGTTATGTTTTCTGGCGAACCAGACTTCAGTACAGGAGCACATGCTCTACTAAACAAGGACTGTGAGCTCGGTCGCGGTGGGTTTGGCGCGGTATACCGTACTGTTCTCGGAGATGGCCGGTCTGTAGCCATTAAAAAGCTCACAGTCTCAAGTCTTGTGAAATCTCAAGACGATTTCGAGAGGGAGGTTAAGAAACTGGGGAAGATTCACCACCCAAATCTTGTTGCTCTTGAAGGGTATTACTGGACTCCATCACTGCAACTTCTGATATATGAATATGTATCCGGTGGGAATCTTTACAAGCATCTGCACGAAGAGGAAGACGGAAACAGAAGCTCACTCACATGGAACGAAAGATTCAACATCATCCTGGGAATCGCCAAAAGTTTAGCTCACTTACATCACCTAAACGTCATACATTACAATCTGAAATCCAGCAACATCTTGATCGACGGTTTGGGCGAGCCCAAGATCGCCGATTTCGGGCTAGCGAGACTGCTACCAATGCTGGATCGTTACGTTCTCAGCAGCAAGATCCAAAGCGCCCTCGGCTACATGGCACCCGAATTCGCGTGCAAGACGGTGAAGATCACGGAGAAATGCGACGTTTATGGGTTCGGAGTGTTGGTTCTTGAGATTGTCACCGGAAGAAGGCCTGTGGAGTACATGGAGGATGATGTGGTGATACTGTGTGACATGGTTCGTGGGGCTTTAGAAGAAGGAAGAGTGGATGATTGCATTGATGAGAGGCTTCAGGGTAAGTTTCCGGCGGAGGAGGCGATTCCGGTGATGAAACTGGGGCTGATTTGCACATCACAGGTGCCTTCGAATCGGCCGGAGATGGCGGAGGTGATTAACATATTGGGGCTGATCAAATGCCCATCGGAAAGCCAGGGGGAATCGGATAATAATTAGGTAAGCAAGTATGATGTATGTTTTGAAATTTCCGGCGAAGATGAATCCGTTTAGTGTTTTGTTTTGTTTTGTTTTGTTTTATTTTTCAGGCGGGAAAATATTGATATTATTCTTTTGGTCATGTTTGTTGCTTTCCGATTGTTAAGTTACCGGATTCGTTTTCACCGGGTCCAATTCGGATCGGAGATGACCCCCATTAACTGATTAAACCTATATTTCTCCCGTTTGTTATTGTGTTTAACTGTTTATGTTTCTTGTTTAAGTTTTCTAATAGCGTGTAATGTGGCGTCACGACCACACCTCACTTTTAACCCCTTGTTATCATATTGCGCTCGCGTCACCGCCCTTGTGACTATCGGGGCGGTGATGCAACGGGCCACAACGTCCTTCATCTGAGATCTTGTGAAAACTCACGCCCTCTCATCACTAACCCAGTACATATGCTAGTAATTGAAAAACAACTTGTTTGTTTTTGGAATGGTAAATAATATGATTAAAGAATGAAGAATTAAAATAATGAGGTGAACAATAATTCTGCTAATAAAAATATTAGTAACGACAGTCGATTTATGTTATTTTAAGATTAGAAGTCAAAAAGTGAAATTGATAGATGCAAGCTTGGGGGGTCTGAGATTCTTGGCACCTACTTTGAAGCAAATATAATCCAAGTGGTGAATAAAGTAGTAAAGGGAAACAAAACATGATAAACAAAGTGGGAACTCGAGTATATAAAAAGGTGATTTCTTTTTTCAGAGTCTATGTTTTTAAAATTCAATTTTAACCTTTTACATTATTATGTTTCAAATTTTATAAATTATATTCATGACAGCTATTATATTTCGGGAGGGGCAAAAGTAAAGAAATCTTAAAATTGGTTACAAGAATTTATTGAAAAACATCAGATGAATCCATTAGTTATAATTAGTAACCTTCGACTTGAGCTGAGAACCTCTAGTTCTATTATGTTATTTAGATACATATATTAAATGAAAATTGTCTTATTTGAATTATTATTATTATTATTTATTAAAACCATGTGCAGAAGGTAGTTAAAATGAGTTGTCCTTCACTTGAAATCCACCAAGGCCATGAATATACACATACTAAAAGATGAAGAGAGACCGTATTGTCATTTTCATCATCAACCACCACATGTGTTGCTCATAATTTTTATTATCTTTCTGGTGACCAGATATGAGCCACCCTAAAATTGCACTAACATATCAATAATATCATTAGACACCCCACTATCTATGCATAAACCCTGAGCCCAAAACTATAAATTAAATATGTTTATATTTTCTTATTATAATAATACAATAAGTTTATCATAACTCATCCGGAAAGATTTGAGTTACAATTACAACTCATGTCCTTTATTCATAATATAAAGCGTCAATTACGTTATTTTGAATGTTAAAAAAAATCATATTTTTAATCATGTTGACAACATATATGTTATATGAGCGAATAATACAACGAATGAATTATTTGTCATCTTTTATCAACCTTTTACAAGGTATTAATCAAAATGTATATTTTGTTGATGTATGTGGAGGGAGATTTTAGTGAACCTTACAGATTTAAATAAAAAGCATCTCAGTTTAATGAATTGTAACTTCATTTTTTTATCATATGCAGTTAGTATACGTTTATAAATTTTGTTTCCCTTGATCTCTTTTATATATTATTGTATTTTATGTATCATAACCATCAACTATTTAACCACACAAACAACACGCACACCAATAAAAACTTGCATAAGAACGTTGTAGAAAGTTATTAAGAATTTTCATCTATTAAAGTTACATTAAAATGACAAAGTTACCAAAATAAAAACATGTAACAAAATTTTAAACTTTTATTGACAGTAAAAGAAATCACCCAAGCTAACAATCTTAAATTCTTCATTTAAACTATCTGATTATTGTGAAACTAAGGCACGAAACAACCAGATTTTCAACACTCTAAACATCAAACATGCAAAAGATAATTCTATTTTTTGAATAAAATATAGAGGGAAATGTCAATATGTCATGATATGAAGTTGCAATGCAAGACTATTCGTTGTCGTGGGCGGGAATCACGTGGTCGTTGTCCATACTGGTTATAAACACTGCAACAGGGAGCGCAATAGGGATGGTGTGAGGGGGCGCATGATGTGAATAGAGCCCCTCACAAAAACACATGTATAGAGCTCATTCACAACACTTTGTCTAATAATACGATCACCATTATTTTTATATCTTGCTACTAATAATACGATCACCATTGTTTCAAAAAAAAAAAAAAATGTAACAAACATTATATACAACACTAATAAGTGGTAGGTCCCGTTAAATAACGTATCATGATTTATAGTTGGAAGGCGCATGGATGCAGTGTCACATCATCAGCTTTTTATGCCATCAAATCCCAGTGAAATTATCACCACCAAATCTCTCATCAAATAGTTTTGGGGTTGAGTACAATTGTGAATTCATTTCCAGTCAGAATTATAACGAGCTAATATAAATTAGGTATTATAAGACTAGTGTTAAAATCTTGACATGAGATATGTTACAAGTTTGTATAGTTTAAGAGTAGTAATAAATGACTTTGTGGATCACCATTCTAATAATTAAGAGTAATATATAAAGTTCTAAGATGATATTTAAATTGCTAAAGTGTATATATTTATGAATAAATTTATAAAATAAATCGTTTAAAAAGTGTTCCAACTAGGTCACTCAACTTTTACGTTTTATTTAAATTATAAGCTTTAAATGTTTTAGCATGTTTTTTTTGTTTCAGATAGGAAATATATATATATTTTTATTTTTGATATAGATGTGAAATTATAGCATGAATAATAGATAATTTATTTTTATTTTTATAATGTAATCAAAATTTTTTTATACTTTTAATATAATATCATATATTAAAATTTTTGACCCTTATGTCTTCTTCTTCATTACTTTCTTAACACAAGAAAATTCGATGTTAGCTTGATTTGACGGTTTAGTTGACTAACTTGAGAAAAATATGTATAAGAGACTAAATTAAAACACTTTTAGATCTTGATTATTATTTTATGATATTTTTTTTATTTATGGTTGTGAATAATTGAATTTTAAATTGAGTAAAATGCATGTTTCTGCCATTAATGACCAAGAACGTTATGGGGGGAGCTGGGAGGTTTTGTTTCTTTTAGAGGTTCAAGATTCAAACCTTGGCATGAGCGAATATTATTAACTTGGTGATATAACAACTAACCAACTGTT
>BJCM01000439.1:0-14245 GCA_018326385.1 Flaveria bidentis | reverse complement strand
GTGAATTTTATGATATGAGTTGGTTTTTTATATTATTTTTATAATATTATATGTCTAATTATTGTAAAACTTATCCGAAATTTCGGATATCCGACTTTGAACACCCCTATTTTTAAGCCCTCCATTCCTTCTTGGATCTGCAATTTAAAGTCTTTTCTAATGATGTGATTGTGGTGGTGCTGATGGGAGCTGTTGTGGTGGTGATTGACAGCTATGGTGGTAGGGATGGGGCTCTGGTGAGGGTGGTCGTGATGGTGGTGATGGGGGTGGTTTGTAGCGGTGACTGGGTGGTTGTGGTGATAAGGGCTGTTGTGGCGGAGATCGGGTGGTTGTGGTGGTGGTGGTGATGGGCCTGTTGTGGTGGCAACAGGGTGGTTGTGATGATAGGGTTGTTGCGGCGGCGACCAGGTTAGTTGTGGTGTTAGTGATGAGGGTGTTGTGGTGACGACCGGGTAGTTGTGCTGGCGGCAGGGTGGTTGCGGTGGTGGTGATGGGGCTGTCATAATAGTGACCGGGTGGTTGTGGTGGTGGTGATAGGGGTGGTTATGGTGGTGATGATTTGAAGAAGATGATGTTGATGGATGAGACTCACAAGGTTTTTTATGTTATTTTTTAATTTTAAGGATGCTTTCGTCCTTTTAATAATAATTTTAAAAGAAACAATAACAGTGTTACTCATTTGATATAGACTCAAATGAAGATAACATAAATATTAAAGGGCAGATGACAATTTTATAACTACAGAGATACAACTGGTTAAAATGAACAAATATCAGAGTTACATATGTTAATTTATTTTTCTTTCTTTTTTCTTTCTTTTTTCTTTTCCTTTTCTTAACCCATTCACTATACTTATTTTGTTCCGTTGGGTTTATCGGAATGCAAAATTGAAAACGATGATGAAAGGGTTTAAGCTTTCAAAGCTAATTTCCTTCAACGTATCATATCATTTTCATCATCACAAATCTCTCTATCAAACTAATCATCATGCAAATTCACCATTGCTGTTGAGATTATTATCCTCATCATCATACAACAACAGGTCTAACGATAATTTCTCCGACAATCGACCACCACCACGTCGGCGCTCCGGCGACGGAAATCGAACCTCATCTTCTTCCCGACTTTCTGGATTCATCGACGATAACGACGACGGCGTCGGCGGTGCGTATAGAGGTCGACGACACGGTGGAGGAAGAAGGGGGTTTGACACCGGTCAAAACCCTAATTATTCGAATGATAGTAGGTATAGATCTAGTAAAAGAGGGTTATCAGAAGTAAACAGAGGAGATAAGCGGAAATCTGAAGGTAATAGCTCTTATGTCCCTTTTGATGATGATGATAATGATGATGATGAACAAAATCCCCAATTTAGTCCTGTAAGTCATAGTCAACGAGTTAATGATAATAGTAATTTTAAGAATAATCAGAATCAGGATGTTGATGGATTTCTTGATAGATTTAAGCTTGGATTCGATCAGGAAAAATCTAAGCTCAATTCTGAAAAGTTGAATAGCAGCGCGGCGGAGGAGGAGCCACCTCCGCCGCCAGAAGATGCGGATGAGATTTTCAGAAAGATGAAAGAAACTGGTTTGATACCAAATGCGGTGGCAATGCTGCATGGTTTGTGCAGTGATGGGTTGGTTCAAGATGCGATGAAGCTGTTTGGTGTAATGCGTGAGAGAGGGTCTATACCTGAAGTGGTTGTATACACTGCAGTAGTGGAAGGGTTCTGCAAGGCGCATAAGCCTGATGAAGCGATTAGAATCTTTAGGAAAATGCAGAAGAATGATATTGTACCGAATGCATTTAGTTATGGGGTTCTTGTACAGGGTTTGATTAAAGGGAAAAGGTTGGATGATGCTCTTGAGTTTTGTTTGGAGATGGTGGAAGCTGGTCATTCGCCTAATTTGGCTACGTTTACTGGTTTGGTTAACAGCTTTTGTAGGGAAAGGGGTTTGGAATCTGCTCAAATCGTGATCAGTAAGTTGAAAGATAAAGGGTTTGGGTTTGATGAGAAAGGTTTAAGGGATTTCATGGAGAAGAAAGGTCCATTTGTGCCTATGGTTTGGGAAGCAATCTTTGGGAAGAAGGATTCACGAATGTTTTGATCATTTTCAATGTGTGAGCTCTTATCTAAATAACCGTATTAGCTATAGTGACAATCATATTTGAAACTTATGTTATCTACATAGTCTAAATTTCTTGCTATGTACTGATAGGTAGGTAGTCAAAAAGGGCAACTCGGTGCACGAATTTTCTGATTTTTGAATTTGTTGAAATTGAAAACTGAATTTTGATTATAATACATAGTTTTTACGATGATACAGAAATGTTAGGACTTGGACATATATTGATATGCCAACTTGGTGAAATTTGCATCTTACAATGATGAATGAACTATACACTTCATGACTCATGAGGATTTAGTTCACATATGCGTCTTCTCTTCAAGATGAGTTATGTTTATCCACTCTGTTACTGATAAGTAGCAAAACTAGAACAATATTACATGAAAAATCTTAAGATAAGATCATCTTATTTTGTTTAACTATTAATGTGTTCTCACGAGGCATGTTTGCCCATGCTTATTGATTAGTTAGTGTTTTAGTATAACTGTATAAGTAGTAATATGATCTATTTCTTATACTTATCATGATTTTTCAAGGAATTGAAACCTTTTCCTTGCACTGTTGTTTGTTTTTAACTGGATTACAAGATCTCCTCTTTCGGCCTCTACTTCAGCATACTTGAGGCTCATTTGAAGGTAACGGTCGCGAAGGTCTTTTAACTCTTTCTCCAAAGACGATTTTGTATTTTCAAAGCGTTCTTTTGTGACCACTTCACCTTCAACCTTTGATTTCCCTCGAACTGATGAAAGACTACTGCTCCCCTCGGACTTTAGCCTGAACACATATGCAAACCAGTTAGAATTTGGAAGTCATAACCATGAAAAGCGGCTGCATATACCAGTGATGCTTTTAGTTTTTAGTTCAACCTTTTCATTATAATCGTGAAAACTCATATTGACGCATTTGACTCCTAAAAGTCAAAAGTTAACTCACTTTTGAAGTTGAACTTTGTATTTGTTTTTTGCATTGAGAGCCTCATTAAGCTCTGCTTCAAGCATCTCTATTTTTGCAGCATAGTCAGTAGTCTCATGAGCACCCTGCTACAGATAGATAAAGATTCAACAAAAAAGATTCTTTTTGCAGTTTACAGTCAAAAGATAAAGATGACAGTTGAAATATAGAGACTAATGAACACAAACCATTTTAGTTTTTGCTGATAGAAGTTGTAGATCTTCCAATTTCTTCAAGCATTCATTCTTTTCAGCTTCAAGTTGTTGAATTTTCAGCTGATACTGCAAATTTGCACTTTTGATCCTGCTAATCTCATTTCTCATATCAGCATCCTGCAAACATGATGCGTTTTTAGCTGTTAGATCGCCCTCCAGTCTCAAAAGCTTTTCTTCTAATGCATCTCTCTGAATTTTACAATCCTCAAACTCAGACATTTTGTTGAAAAAAGACATCTTCTCAGCTTTAAGCTCTTCAAAACTAAGAGAAACTGAATGGAGAGAAGCTTCTAGATTACTTTTTTCATTCATTATTTTTTCAAGCTTTTGCTTATAATCCAATACTTCATCCTTTAAATTTGCAGTTTCTTCAGTGAGTTGTAGACGTTCATGTTCTGCAACAGTAAGCTTAAGTTCAAGATCCTTCTCCATTGTCCTCTTTCGTTCTTCTCTCATCCTGTAACCTGTCAATAACTTTGACTTTTTCTCGTGATCTTGCATCAGTTTCTTATGGCTTTGTTTGATGATGGCAAGCTCGGTTGTTAGTTCTTGAATCTTAATCTCAGATTTTTCCCGGACGGTCTGAATCTCGCTTTCAGTCATTTCTGTTCGTGAATGAACTTCTTTGAGAGAAGTTTCCAAATGGGATTTTTCAGAAGTCAGCTTTGACTTTTGTTCATCAAGCCGAGAAATTTCCTCTTTGAGATGTTCTACTTCCTTCTGGAATTTTTCAGTCTCGGATGTTAATTCAATCACCAAACATGAATATTGCTCATACAGTTCTGCATTTCCCTTTGTCATATCTTCATATGACTTCTGAAGAATATTGCATTCCTCAATGAGATTTTCAGCGGATTCTTGCAATTTTTGCTTTTCCGATTTCACATATTCGCACTCCTCTTGAGCATTTAATAGTAATTTCTCAACATTTTGTAGGTTTTTTACTTCATTTTGGAGATCTGATCTTTCAGATTCACATTTCTCCAACTCCAGTCTGGTCATTTCATGCTTGTCGTTGACCCGCTTTAGTTGACTTTCTAATTCCGACACACGTTCTAGTAGTTTGATGTTATCTTCTTCCATTTCAAACAAACAAAGCTCCATTTCCCCATTGACTTTCTCAGTCTTCATTGCTTTCTGTTCAAGTTTCTTATTAGCAGAAACTTGCGAATCAAGATTGCTGCTAAGCACCATTAGATCATTTCTTAAATTATCTAAACAGTTAGAGGTTATATCCCTCTCATTCAATGAAATCTCCATGTTTTCTTGTAGTTCTTCTTTCTCCTTTTCAAGATCAGAAATTTGAGCTTCTTGTTCAATTTTCAGACTCTCGAGCTCTTGAATTCTTAAACTACAGTCTTCTAGAAGCTTATGTTTTTCTTCAGTACTCTCAGTTCTCTTCGGGATCGAGTTCTTTGTTTCTTTAAGTTCACAGATGAGCTGCAAGTTTTCATTTCTTAGCTCAGTACATTCTTTTTCCACCTCACTAACTATCATTTTCAACTGTTGGATTTCTCTCATTCGATCCATTTCAATTTCTTTTCTTTCTGATAATTTTGCCTCCAAATTGTTAATATTTTCTTCTTTTACAGGTAAGGTAGTTTTGTGTTCCTTCTCAAGATCTGAGCAAGTTCGACCATTTGAAATCCGCTCGTTTTCAAGATTATTGATTTTGTTTATCAAAGCTTGTTCAAGAAGCTCTTCACTAGTGTCTTCATCTACTTCTAGAAGGTTCTTTGAAGAGTCGACATTCAACACTGATGACGAGGGAGGCACAGCAGGTGGAGAGCTTTCATGGTACTCTTGTTCTTGACCGTCATGAGTTATGCTTGATTTGAAAGATGAATTGTTTGATTTTGAAACAGAGACATCTTTTTCAATCGAGTAATTGCTTCGAGAACCCTTTCTTGAATTTGAATTAAAATTGTGCTTGATTCCATTTATATGGCTTCTTCGATGAAATTCTTCCTTCTCTAAAGAATATTCAGCCGAATCATTGTTCTTATTCGAACGAGGTGGTTCATAACTCGTATCCTGCATATAAGGAAACAAGAAAGTGAACCACATTGAGATATTTGACTGTGGACTTTTGAGGTCAAAGTCAAACCAAAATTATTTTCCGGTTCAACTTCATATGGATTCTTTCAGAATTCTAGCATCAAAAGTGATGCATTTCACCATTCATTGTAATTACAACTGTTATGCAATCATATAACGATTCTTGAACAGCTGAAGTAAGGCACGTTAATATTTAAGTTAACGTTTATGTTTTTGATGAAAAGGTCAAAGTCAAGAGAATCCGTATCATATCAAACATACCATGCTTTTAAATCTTTCAAGAAGTGAAGTTGGAGCCAGATCTTGATTTAATGGGAATTTAGCACTGAGATTAAGTGTGCCAGCTGACCCATTTGATCTGCTACCTGCATCTTCACAATCTTCATCCACAGGTTGTGTATTGGATCTTGAGTATTTTGATCCTTCAACCCTTCAATATGTGTTCGAAACTTTCAACATCGAGTTAAATTCAAAAGGCTCACACACAAGCAACAAATTTTAACACATACATGTACCTGAGTTTTGTTCTTGGTGTCACACACTGGATTTTGACCTGAAAGTGACAGCATAAAGGATCACTTTTCTGGTTGTACATTGCTTAAAAGGTTAGGGTGTTGGCTATTCGAGTCAGACTTCAAAAGCCAAAAATCAAACGGAACCAAATTTTAATTAAAAATACGAGTTTGGTTTTTGAATTGGGTTATCATTGAATTGAATTCGGAATTCGTTTTCCTACTTGAATTTGAAATTGTAGTTTTCGAACCAATCAACTTTAATAACTGAATGTGCATTAAGAAATAAATAATATTCTTATTCGGTTTAATAAATATTTGTTATTCTTGTTATTTAGGTTATTCGAATTGATGTGAATTCGGATAAAATTTTGGATCCAAATCAGTTTTTTGAATTTAGTTTATAACACCCATACTTAAGACTAAGGCTATGTGTAATGTATGAGTGTGAGCAAAAAGTACTAATACATGGGTTGCGAGTGTTCTCATCCTCACACTCACCAAAGATGTGTAATGATGTTTGTGTGAATGAGAAGTTTAATGAAAAAAAGTGATGAGATTTAGTTTTTGGTTGATGGATCAAAATAAATAAAAAATAAAGCATCCCTTCTTATCACACTCGTGAGCCTAGTGGCTAGCACGAGCCCTCTCTTACGCCCCTTGCCCTCACGCCCATAATACATTGCATAATGTGTTAATGAATCTCTACAACCAACGGATTATGAGTTCGTTTCTTTAGGATCATAGATCTGTTGATCTTTTCGAAATAATATTCGATTTAGGGCTAACAATATTATATCCTGTACTAACAAGTTTATGTAATTATGTTTAACAATGCAAACCGGTGAAAGAAAATTGTCAACCTCCAAGTGTAAATATATCTTTATCGTATAAAATTTCCTAACTTTTCAAAGAGTATTATGTTAGGATTGAAGTCATTGTTTTCCAAATCATCATTGATACTTTGAAGATCTAAAAGAAATCAACATTTTGGTAAGTAAATGATTTGGGTCAATTCAATTCCGACTCATACCGAACAATTATCCATTTTGACATGTTACCCAACTAGTCAGACCCTCATACATCATCATTTCTAAGTAATGACTTTCTGTACTAAATACAACTTTCCATTTGCAACATAACAATCACCTGCAAAATTGTGCCATAGTTGCATTTCTTCAATGGCAACAAAACTGTGGAAGATGATCTTGAACTCATGCAATAGCGTGCAATATCGACAGTTGCTTCCCCAAGAATGCCAGATCTAGCAGACCCCTACAACAAAATTAAGTTAATTTTTTCTCCTTTTGCCAACCCCATATTGAAAACCAATAACAATGAAATGAAAGATTAGATCAAGTGATAAATGTTGAAATATTTAAGATCAAGCTCATTCATACCAATGAAACAAGAAATTTGAATAGATGTTCTTCAAGATCTTTTGAAGAATCATAGTGTGAAATCCAGATGGATTCTGATATAGTTTCTGTCCATTGACAATTCCCATTTCGCACCAATGCTTTATTTGATCGTGCAATTGTTTTTCCTGTTTCTACACAGATTATTGACACTAAAAGCTTGTCCCATACCTTTGGTACCTGTGATAATTAGATCCACAACAAGTAAAAAGTAACTAATCACCATGAATCATATACTATGGTATAGTATGATATGTTATAACATGATATGATCTGATCACCAAATCAAGTTTTCAAAGCAGGACAAGTTACAAGCAAGTATGAGTCATGAAAACATTAGAAGTAAAGATTCATCAAACATCATAGCAACAGCTTCAGATAAAGAGGATTGCATCGAAAATCCCTAAGGATCCACTACAAAAACCCGAAAAATAACACTCAAGATGATTGCTGCATACCTGCACAATCTGATGACTTGATTCTGTCAAAACTAAAATCAACATAAATCCAGAGTACCTCTTATTGAATGACCACACAATCAAGGGTGTTGTTATCAGTTATCACCAATGCACATGAACTATTGAAACACCTATAGATTATTACATTCAGTTCTTTAGTAATTTCATCAAACACCTGAAGTGCATCCATCATTTGATTGTTGAAACATACAAGAAATGAAGTAAAACCACCAAAAAAATGAAAAATCACACATTTTTACACCATGAAGACGAATCAACCACAACACTACACCACAATAAAGCAAAACCCATGAACATCAAAAGATTTCGGTAACACGATTCGCATAATTGATTGATGGGTTGTATGTAGATGAATGATGATCACCTGAAGAGCCTGAAAATTTGAAAACTTGACATCAATCTTCTCCCCTGAACTGTTTGAATTCTGATTTCTTTGTGGTCTGAACATCTTTATCAAGCAAGTAGCTCAAAGATTCACGATTGATGGTGTTGTATAATTCAGCAATAAAACCATTTTCATCGGAGGATGAAGAACATCAACGGCACCGTTAGAAGTTAGTTTAAATATGGTGAATGGTGATCTAATTAGAAACAACAAAGTCACCCCATGTAGTTCAATACTTCACAAACTTTTCCCCATAACTTTATTTTAATGGGTAAACCCGGGCACGAGGCTTCGGCATGCATGAGGTCTAGGACTGTTGAGTCACTTGGGTCTGATGTACGTATTTTTTTTACGTTGAATTTCTACTAGATTCAGTTTTCACGACTCGAACTCGTGACCTCCAATATTATAGGTTTGACCTGTTTTGGTACTGCTATTTTCTAACTACATTTAATTGTGGAGTTATGATGGGTTTACATTAGTGCATTGATACTTTGATCTCAAACATATATTTTTTATGTGCTGTTTGATTTTAATAATCTCAACTCTCATTTATTGATCGGTATTAATTTCAATTAAAGAAATGTTTGTACGCACTCTCAATTTTAAGTTTATTTTCCTCCAATGATTTTTTACTAACTAAGAGTTACACCCGTTAGTTTTTTTATGACACAAACTGCTTATGTGGCCAAAGCACTAAGAAGAAAATTAAAATCTAACATCAGGTCCATCAATCTAAAACTAATGGACCCAAAATTTGTCAATCTTCATCTCTTCATTTGAACCACTTTACTCATTGAAGGTGGATTTCAAATGACGATAGAGGCTAAACACTGAAAAACAGACTTGATGAAAGCTGGGCGGTGACGGAGTGAAAAATAATTCAAAGTTGAGTTATCTCTTAGTTAGTATGAGATCGTTGAAAAAAAAATAAGACCAAAGTTGAAAATGTTTATAAACATTTTCTGAGTTGGGATTAATCTTGAATATTTTTTGTTACATAAGTGGATTGATGTAAAAAAATCTTGATTTAGGTTTCATGTGACACGCTCTAGAAAGGTTCATGTCTAGTAACAAAATAAGTTATGTTTAGTTATTTAAGTGTGACTTATCTATAAAATATATGGATTTTTACTTTTCAAAACACTAATTCAGATAGTGAGGCTAACTTAGATTTATTATAGCGGCCAAAAGGATCATTATAAAAACGTGAAAGAAGTTTCATTGAAACATGATAAAAATGGATTTTAATAAGTTAAAATACAAGTTAGAAGGTTTTATGTGTTTAACTATAAGCTTATCTACTTAAACTTGAGTGTTAATTCTTTTAATATCAATAAGTTGATTTCCATTAATTATTTTCTTTTTTTACCTTGTAACCCAATTCTCGAAGACGAGAACAGTAGCAACTTAAAGTTTTTATGTTATTATTGTTTGAAGTGTTTAAATTAACATTAATTATTAAAATTTGATTCTTTTCAATGGTATTTAAAAGAAAACTCATTTTTATATTTCATTTAAAAAAATTGAATTTTAATAATTTAAACTATGATCAATTGATCGATAATAATTCATACTATCAGTTTAGTCAATAATAATACTAACTTTTATTTTTATTAAGAGGGACAATCCTAGTAGCATATTATCTTCGATTTACATTGAATTTCCACTCATTTTCACTCTATTTCGTTATATATTTCTTTATTTAATTCACAATTATTGCCGTGAGTAAAATCGAGTATAAATCAATAAATGGTTATGTTAGTAGGATTTCTCTCGACAATAAAAATAAAAATTTAAATTATTATTGGTCAAATTTATAGTATAAATTATTAGTAGGCTTATGCCATAATTTAAATTATTAAAATCCAATTTTACTATATTTAATAATAACAACAACTTGTATTGATAATAGCTTCCATGAAATTAGTTTAATACTATATTAGTTATTATAATAGTTTATATAACTACTGTAAGTCTGTAATATTTGTTGTTTTCCTAAAATATCTGCATCTCTCAATCAACACACATATATTATTTTATTTGTTTGTTTGTAATGAACCATAACATATAAAGTATAATATAATAAGTTAATAAAGTTCTAGCCTTCTAGGTGCCATTATATTATCTATATAAAAAATAACTTTAACTTGTTACTTGTAGCACTCGTAATCTCAAATTGTCAAATTATCAGAGTTTTTAACAAAGAAAACCGGGTCCTACAGCTTTTGTTTATAAAATACTTTCCAAAAGGTTTTTTTTTATAACGATCAGGCTTTTCATGCTAAAAACTTTGATAATTAATTAAGTATTTATAAATACAGATGTTACATTACAAATCCATTCATCGGATCATATATACGTACGTATTTTACATCAAAAGGACAAAATATACAACTTTCATAAAAATAAGTTTTTATAAAATTGTGAAATTTAAATATAACGTTACCAAGATTATGTGAGCACATTAACCTAAATTACTTTACACGTGGTTGACACCTAATGCACCCACAAAGGTAGGGGGCATGATGAAGATGATGCTTGGAAGGTAACATATGTATGGGATCATGACTTCATGAGTGCTTATGGTTAGATTCATGTAAAGCCATGTTGATTGTACAATATGCATCGGATATTGTACTCTATATTTATGTGTAGCTGACTCATTTGATAAAGGTTTTGTTTTGTATTAAAAATATTTTAGGTTCAAACTCAGACATAGTTTAATATATAGTAGTTTAGCAGTAAAAGTAGGATATGTTTGTCGTTCCAAAATAAAAATAAATGAATATATGCATGTGCTAATTTTTTAGTTTGACGAATTCTGTGATTATTTTAAAGATGTTGATCTTAATGTGTCAAACTTATTTTGGGATATTTGTATTCCTGTATTCCTCTATGTTTAACATAGTGGCACAAAACTGGTTTTTTGGCAAATCGGATAGAATTAGAAATTCGTTTTTGAATCGAAGTGGTTTGAAGCCGGATTGTATCTGTCTTAACCGGATTCAATGAATAAGGTTTCAACATAGTAAATTGGATCGGTTTTGAACCGTTTTCACTCAAACTGGTTTTGCAACAGTCTAGGATCGTATACTGGTTTGGATGCGCAACAACAATACTGATATAAATATATTGCATATTTATAAGGGGTGGAATATAAAGTACTAAGTTTTGAAATTTTTAATAGAATAACCTTTTACCACTTAAAGTGATCATGTTTTGATCAAGTGATGTTTAAATGTATAGAAATATTGACGTGGATAACTTTTTTTAAGATCATATACATTGTATTTAAAGTGAATAAATTTGTTGAAGTAATAATCCATGTGACCAAAAGAGTCTATATGACAATTTACGTTAACAAAATGAAATACATAATCATCGTGTTACCAATTGACATTTTTAAAAGAAGTTCAAAGGCATTATGTATGTTTAAAAATGTTAAGAGCTTTTAATATAACATAAGGGATTTGCTAAATGTACCCCTTCGTTATTTTATCATTTTTAATTGTTGGATTTCTTTCACATTGTTACATAAGTTATATTTCTTATTTTCCATAAATTGATTTAAACATTTCACAAGGTACATTAGCATTTAGTCTCTCCCTTACCAAAATCAGGTTTGTGTTTTATTTTCATGTGAAATGAGAAATTATGTCAATATGTTAAAGTATTACCCCTATTTATGATAAGAGCTTTGTATTTTAGAATTGGAATATTCTATTAGTTAGTAACGTAAAGTCGTAAATTGGTTTGGTTGAATTCTTATGTATGTATATGTTTAGTCAAGCAGGTTATAAAACATATTATGGTTGAAAACTTGGTTCTATGGCGAGAATGATATAATTTTAATTAAATATCATATCTATATACGAATGTGGATTATTATGTTTTCATAATTTGAGTAATATGTGTTGGGTAAATGGTTTTGTCTCACCCCGAAAATCGCAGCGTAAGGTCGTGTGACGTGATGGTAACGAAAGTTGGAAATTACTTCAACGGTCGTAATCAAACGCTAGTTTTTAATAAGTTAACTATCTTTCATAATGAAATATATATTACATTATTAGGTTTTTATTGTCAAAACATTAGATTTCTTATTTTGAAATAGTCAACATAAAACGTTTGGTCTTTCCAAATATACAATTCCATCGTTCCCATTTCAAGCATACCTATAGCCCTGAAAAGCATAAAGGGTAATAAAGTCAACATAAAGTTGGTGAGCGATCGGGGTTTTCAGTCCCAAACGCATTCATTTTCGAAAATAATATGATGAAACGAAGTATAATATACTCCACATAGACTAGCTAGGTACTATGATTAATTCAGGTCATAAGTCTATAATCAAACCAAGAAACACGTCGTTGCCCCACAACTATCCAGACATATAAACTCACTCGCCACAACCTGACCAACGCGACTGGTCACGAGAGCGGGCTCTTCTAACCCGATAGATCTACCAATATAGCCTGTGGCCTCACCCCCGAGGTTAATGATTATAGGGGGATTTAGGAGCTCAATGTTATATACCCATACCACTGACCCAACTTATGCCCTCATAATATATATTAACCCGTTTAACCCATCATATATTTTAGAGTATTGTTTCTCATGCCTTTCCCCCAAAACAATTAAAATAATATTTAAAACGGGGCCGGAGGACTCACCTTGAATGCGATTACCGAAATGAACCAACGTGCTAGACTTCCGATTAATAAAACCCTAATTATATACATCATGGTCAATATACGATGACTTATGCTTACGAGAATGCTCTTTTTCACCCAACTCATTTGGTTCTTTTAAAAGAATGTCTTTATTATATTAAAATATTTTGGTCATTTTCTTAAAAGAATTTATTTATCTTTCATAGAAAATTTATGATATATTCGCCCTACAAACTAAGATCTAATTGTAACGTATTTTTGATGCTTATCACTTAATCACTATCATATTTTTCTTATGTTTATCTACTATGATTCTTAACTAGTTACTTCTATAATTATGAAGTTTTAAATTTTCTATTTTATATCATATATTTCTAGTTGACCTATTTTAAATGATAATTTTTGCTCATTATTTAGTTAAATAGTGGACTTTATATAAAATTTCTTTTATAAGCCCATTATTATAATCGTTTGACATTTATATATAAATAGAAATATATTTGATATTTATTTTTATAAAGTTCATTCATTCTAAAATCTATTTATTGAAATTATTTTAAATAGGGTATGTGTGTGTGTATATATATATATATATATATATATATATATATATTATTTTTCAGTTTACTTTATTTATTGTTTAGAAATTCTAAAGTCTTTCTTTGTCATTCTAATCATCTCCTTTTGTTGTAATATCCCGTTAGTTTCATTTACGGTCTATATCTTAGTTCTAATCCTTGATTCATTGTTCGTCAAACTTTACTTTCAATTGTAGCATTATAATGTGTCCAAGTACTTATGTTTTCCCTTTATTAATCCTTTCACTTGATCTAGTTTTGATTAGTAACATCATCAAGTTTCAATCTTAGCCGCTCCCCTAAATCATATCATCCTCAACAATTATCCATCCAATGTTTTCACCTAAGTATTCTTTAAAAGGTCATAATCCACTAAACTTCCATTTGCATGTTCATGTATACATACATACACGATATATACATACATATATACATTCTTACCACCCAAATCATCCAAATAACATGATTTTATCAAACTAAAATCATTACCTATACATTTTTCAGATTCATACAACTATTTCAAACACATTTTAAATCTCAAAATCATTAAAACAACATCTTTCATATAACCATTAAGTGGGTGAACTAGGGTTTATCAAGATTTTCTTCTTGATCATCATGCATGTACAATTAATAGAAATCTAACACAATACCTTGAGAATCTAAAAGATGTAAACACACACAATGCAAGCACGATCTTTGACTTCCGATGACAATTTCGGGTTCTATTTAAAGTTCCAACTAGAATCTTTAGAAAGGAAATGAGGATGAAGATTACTAGTGGTGGTGGTGGTGTGATTTCAAATATGGTTTGAGGTGGTTTTTGCGATGGCCGAGAGGGGGGGGG
>BJCM01000437.1:0-13159 GCA_018326385.1 Flaveria bidentis | reverse complement strand
ATCATCATCATCATCATCATCATCATCATCATCATCATCATCATCATCATCATCATCATCATCATCATCATCATCATCATCATCATCATCATCATCATCATCATCATCATCATCATCATCATCATCATCATCATCATCATCATCATCTAACTAATCTCTGATGTTGCTTGCTTATTTAAGAATAATGAAAATTACAAATGCAATAATCTAAGTTATATTGATTTGGTTCTTGACTTATTGTATTTCACTACCGTTACCCTCATTTTTATTTTAGTTTTTCACTTATGTTGCTATAGTTTTGTTTGTGTCATACCCTAATACTGCCATGATCTTGTTATGCGTTCCTATTACTTTGAACCATTCACACGTTATTATCTTAATTGAGTTCTTTTTACCCATGGCCTAGTTTTGTAAGATGACCCGGTAATGTTCTAAATGGTTGATGGTGACTTAAAAACACATGTGTAATTTTGTGTTTTCATGTTGTATAGACATATACAAGCTTTTTAACAAGCACATATCTACTCAAAATTAAGACATCTTGATCATACATAAGGCTTAAGGACCATTCTTCTAATCCTCAAGTATTTATAAAAATGACAATAAATATAGTTACCTAGAGGACATTCTCACTTCCATCATTAAAAATCACTCATGTACAAAGAACTTATCAACATCCAACAAATCAACAAAATAAACACTGGATTAAACATACATCCTTTATGAAAGTTTAGTAAAAGAAATCTCATGATGTATTTTCACACTTTTAACAACCCTATGTATCTTCAAATCATTATAACTATAGTAAAATTCACATACATTGAAGCAAACGCTTGAATACTTTAAAATATTATAATGTAGTTCATGTATATGGATAACATCATCGGTTCATGGATTTAAAAAATTATCATGAACACTTGGGTTGCATTGCTTCGCTCGATTGTTTGGGTTTTGAATACGAAATGAATCTAAAAGTGTTCTTGAATTGCCTTCATGTGAAAAAAAGTTTAATAAGAAGTGAAAAAAAGATACCATTGTTTGCTTTACACATGATAAGCTCAATGGTCGAATGTAACGTTCATCTATCGTAACGACGAAACATGGGATAAACATTCAATATAGAGGATGTATAGTGTAATTTTTACTTTTAGTTATGATAAAAAGTGTAATTTACCCATTTGTATATGACTTAATTTAGAAACAACGCGAGAAGGATGATTTACTAGTAGGCATTGGTAGGGTTGCAAACGAACTAAACGTCCAATGAACTGTTCGTGAACCCTTTAGCGAGAAGTTCGTTTAGTAAATGAACGAACACGAACAAGAAAATTTCGTTCGTTCGTTAAACCAACGAACATGAACACAAGTCGCTTTCATTCATTTACGCCTGTGAACGTTCGTTAATGTGTTCATTTGTATTCTTAGTTTTTGTGTCAGTTATTTTTATGACTATTATATCAAGTATTTTTTATATTTATGATCAAGTATTTTTTATATTTATGTTAAGTACTTATTTATTTTTTATTTATTTTGTGTAATATTTGTAATAAAAATATAAATATTATTCTAAAATAAATCTATAATCATTTGTATTCATTTGTGTTCATGAGCTTCTTTGTGTTCTTCATGTTCATAAACAGTTGTATTCGTTTGTTTGTTTTTGTTTGTGTTCGGTAAGTGTTTGTGAACAGTTCATAAGCATCTTAATTTTATTAATGAACGAACACGAACAAGTATTCTCATTCGGTAAGAGTTCGTGAACAAGTTTATTTTTAACGAACGAACACGAACACCGTGTTCGTTCGGTTCGTTTGCGGTCCTGGTCCTTGCGGAAATGATGTAAAGGGGCAGTTAGACGCAATTAACATAAAAGCGTGTCGATGAATGAACAAAAGTCAAAAGTAAAGGGTTCTTATTAGAAAAGGCATAATCTCATCGATCTTCTTCAACCTCCACGCTCGATCCCCTCGATGTTTCTTCCCCCTTTTGCTTTTTGAGAGCAATTAAATCACCAATCAGCGGAAGAAGACTCCAGATCTATTCAGCGTCAACGGATTTACTTCACATCGATGGTTTCGCTCTGTAAGCGATGATCCGCAATCGGAAGGGAACCTCATCATCCAAGTTTCGGCGATTTAGGTATTTCTTTTCGACGGACATTTCAAATACATGATTCTTCTATCTCCTATTTCGTTTCCGCACCTTTACCTGGGAGTAGATAGCAATTAACGGAGCAATATAGCCAACATTCTGCTTGTTTAGATGCATATTTATCCTCTTAGTAATCAACCAACTGTTGAAGCTGTGTCTGTATGTGAGAAATGAGTATTATTTCGTACTTCAGATGCGTCCAACAAGTTCATTTTTTAAGTCTCTTGACATCTTAACACGTGGTACCCTACTTCTTACATTCCCGGAAAAAAAGCAAAGAGCGCTGTGTGTCTGTGCTGTTAGATGAGTTTAGTTAACATGTTCTTTTCTATGCTATTTTGTATCGAGATGTACTGATCACTCATGTTGGAGTTCATTAGTTTTTTTTTTATTTTCTTTTCTTTTAATATTAATTTTATTGTTTTGAAGTTTGATGGGTATAAGTCTTGATTGTGTATGATATTGGCGGTGGAAGAATGAACATTGTAAAAGGTGTTGCTGGTCTTATTCGGAGGACATCTGGCTATGGTGGTGAGTATGGTACAGGGTCCCTGTCTCACAGGTTCCCTGTTCCAGCACTAAAAATTAAATTCAGGTACCTTTCATTAATCTTTGTTAATTTCAATGCATTTGTTATGTACTATCATGCGTGATGCTGTGAATTTGTTTGAAGGATTCTGGATTAGGTTTTAACTATTAAGAGTTGAATGTTATCTTAGGAGCATATGATATGATATAAATCCTTATCTTTTGCAAACAGTTATGTCACTAACTCATATGTAAATGCCCATTTGAGCTCTTTTCCACTGCCACCAAGTATACTGTAGGAGTTAGCACTTAATACATCATTGTGGAAGTGCAGATGTATAACAACAGGAGAAGAGAGTTTTTTTGAGTCTGCATGTGACTCATTGAGTTCTTATTTACGGTTAGTAGGGTCGTGTTAGGGGGCTACTCCAGTTCAAAGCTCAATCTGATAACCTTACTTTCATTTCAGGCTAAAAGAATTACAACCATAACTAATCATAGGAGAATAGAGTTGCCTGCGTCCGCATGTACTCTATAGGCACCAAAGCTGTATGGTCTCCTGTAGCATAAGCCAATTACAAGACCATTTAGTTAAATATCAACATAAATGCTATCTATGCTAAGTCAAATTAAGTGGTAGGCATTAAGGAGTTCCAGATCAGACTTAGATTATCATTGAGACATGGCATCCTTCAGTGAGTGATTAGAAGTTTGAAACTTACATATGTTGTCACTATCCATTAAATTGACGTGCATGTTTGGAACATTTTTTTAGATTCTTCTTAAATCACTAGAAACCATACAACTTATTTGTCATAGTGGACTTATTTCTGATCCCTTACCCGCCAATGAAGGAAACATGACTTGTATAATTATGTATTTAAGAAATGTTCTTTCTTTTGCTATTCTAACATTTTGTCACTCCCCATGAAATGTAAGTTGATGTATATATTCTCCAAGTTTCTTCACTTTATACCAAATAAGGGTCAATTAAGTAAATGTGGTGTCTTATTGAAAGAGCAACATTAGTATGCTTTACATTCCTTAAACTGTCCAGAATTCATATTAGCACACATTTTAGAGGTGATAACGAAGTGAAATGAAAGATGATGTTTTACATTTAGTAAACAATGATACATATTTTCTTTAGTATTTTGATATGTAAATATGGATGTTTTACATCATTACATGCAATAAACAAGGTTGCTTTTGTGGAGCCTTTATCCTTCTTTGTATCGTCAATTAAGTTGTTTATATTTTGCTGTAGCATTTTCTATAAACTAAGGCTTTCATTTTTGTATTCTTTTTAGTGACATTGGTGATGAGGCAATTTTAGCAACGTTATGGCAAAGGTATCAAAATGCTTTAGAAAAGGTATGTCTAGGAAAATCTTTGGTATTTAGTGGTCACCATTATTCACTCTCCTTGGTAGCCGTATGCATGCATCGAAAACTTGATGTTCAAGTGTCCTTGGCAAGTTTTCATTGCTGTGCTTTGACATTTAGCAACGTTATGGCTATCCCTTTCAGCTTTATTATTTTGTGAATCATATTGATGGTGTGTGTTTTTTTGGTTTTGTGCTTCTTTGGATTACACGCACATATATATATATAGGGAAGCATTCTATTAAGTACCACAAATATGTAAAAATCTACTAAGCACCTCATAAGCTATGTACATAAATTTCAAAAAAAAGGGTAAAAGTTAAAACTAAAATAGCACAGTTTGATTCTATCTTTTTTATTGTTTCTTTTATTTAATCTCCTCTCTCCTAAACTTTTATAAAAAACTATAAAATGTGCATATATTTAATAGGATGTGGGTGCATATACGCACCTAATCAAAAGACTATAAATATTGTATTTTTTAAAATTATATCTTGAAAGTATTAAAATTACAAGCATTATGATCAATTTATATAATGAATAAAACAAGAGTTAAAGTGGTTCGTTGTGGTTCCTTACAGATTTATGGTTATTATTAAAACGTGCCCTTATATATATACACACATATATATATACATATATATGTATATATATATACATATATATGTATATATGTGTATATATATGTACATATATACGTATATACGTGTATATGTACACACACATACACATATACACGTATCATACACATATACACGTGTATACGTGTGTGTGTACACATACACATATACACGTGTATATGTGTATGTGTGTGTACATATACACGTATATACGTATATATGTACATGTATATACACATATATACGTATATATGTATATATATATATATACACATATATAAGTGTATATGTACACATACACATATACGTATATATGTGTATAGGTACACATACACATATATACGTATGTATGTGTATATGTACATATACAGGTATATATGTATATATACACGTATATACGTATATATCTATGTATATATGCATATATATACGTGTATACAGTGGCGGAACCAGAAATTATTTGCTATGGGGTCACTTTTTTTGGTGATTAGGTTTTTAAAGAAATGACATAAAATTTTTAAGTAGTCTGAGCGGGTCGGGTCAAGTATGCTCTTCTGGTTTTATATTTTTTATTAGGGTGAAAATATGACCCATAACTTTGTATGAGTATTCCAAATTTTAATCCTAACCCACAAGTTACAGAATCTAATAATGCGATTTCTACTTAGATTATTAAAAAACTAAGATGTTCATAACTAGACTTAACAATTAACTTGTAGGATTCATTGATTCACGATTATGACTACCCCATATGTGCTTTACTACAATGTGATATTATGTGGAGTCATCCCTATGAATGCATGTTTTATTATTGTTCATGATTCTTACAACATGTTTGGTTGTGTGGTTTGCATTATATTGGTTTCTTGGTAAATAGTAGTATCAATAATTAAAACAAACCTCCTAAAAATCAATGTCTACTTTTTAGAACAAAATATCCACACTCAAACCCTCTCAAGTTCTCTAAAATTCAAGGTTACACAAAACTAAAATCACTAAATAGAAAATCACAAAATGTAACACACACAATTATGAATTATGGCAAACTAATACACATAATATTAAGCCTTGAACATAAACTAGTGTTTGAATCACCCAAATAAATTAACTAACAGATTACAACAATGGAAACACCAAAAACGCTAAAACAAATTCTTGGGTTTGAATCTTCATTCATGATTCATAGACAAATATATAAATAACAAGTTTAGAAAACTAATCTTTAAACAATAAAACTTGAAAGGTTGAATAGTTGAATGATTTAGGGCTTTGTAGTTAGTATCCAATACCCGCCGCCGGAGTTCTAGCCGCCGCCCGTCAGAGTTGATCGCAGAACGGGGCATAGGTGGTGTGCTTGGGCAATGGTCCATTGGGGGGAGGAGGGTTGTTTGAATATATTACAGATTGTAATGTAATGTAATGGTCGATTGGGTGGGAGTGTTTGGGTTAGGGTTTTTATGTATACTAAGGGTAAACATGTAATTTTGCAACTTAATAAGTAGTGGAGAAAAAAAAGGGGTTGCAAATCCATGACCTGCTCTCCATATTCACATGGGTTTATCTAGTGAACCAACACCAAATTTAAGTTATTTTATGAACCTAAAAGTACTAATGGGTTCACATTCTGAAAAACAATGGGTTCACTCACAATTTTGGTATTATACGGTATGTTATCCGCTCAAAAACCAATGGGGTCACTTGACCCTATAGTATATAATGTAATTCCGCCCCTGCGTGTATATATGTGTATATATATACACGTATATATACATATATACATAGATATATATATATATATATATACATATATATATACGTATATATGTAGATACATATATATAGATATATACGTATATATGTAGATACATATATACGTGTATATATGTATCTACATATATATGTAGATACATATATACGTGTATATATATGTATAGATATATACGCATATATATATCTACTTATATATATATATATCTACGTATATACGTGTATATATACACGTCTATATATATACGCGCATATATACACGTCTATATATACGCGTATATATATGTATTGTATTGTTGAACTTTCATAAGGTTCATTAGCCAAATACGCTTTGTTCTGTGATTATGATTGTCAGTTAACTTATAATATTTTGCTCTATAATTCTTGCTCACCATGAATACCTTTATTAAGGAGGAGCATCCCTTACTAGTTAAAATCATCATATAACATAAGATGTACTCCATTGATATTCCTTGTAGAATTTCTCATCAATATTTCTATATGAAGAAAGTATAGGTTAATGCATTTTCCGTCTCTTCTAGTAGCAAACACCATGATATTACTTAATTAACTTTTAAGTAATAACATTTAACTTTATCTTGCAACACCTGATAATTTCTTATCTCACATTCCAGGTAGAAAGACAAAAGGCTTTTCATATATTTCTTAAACAGTTTTTGGTAATATACAAGAACTGGGAGCCAATTGATTTAGATTGTTTCTTAGAGAGTGAGGGTGCTTTATCTGGGGCATCTTGGGAGGAGTCCCAAAATTCTGAAGAGGTTATCATTGGCTGCTCGGCTGCACATCCTGCTGAAATCATAGTGGTTTTAGTTGAAGAAGTTACACACATAACATCTATGGTCACAGAATGTAAGTAAACATTTGTTTAATCATCATGGATCATATTGTTATGGAGATAAATATAAGATATGAATTATTTTGATTTATCCAACATACTAATCTATGAGCAAGGTACCTATATGTGATTGTACTGTTGTTAATGGCTCTACAATCAATACACACACAACCATTATTTTTAGGAACGAAAAGAAAGGAATTGACCTATTTGATTTATCCAACATATTATCCAATCTATGAGCAAGGTACCTGTATGTGATTGTAATTTGTAATGTTGATAATGGCTCTGCAACTAATTCACACACAACCATTATATTTGGAAACAAAAAGAACATAATTGAACAAGGGCTCATGCTAGGCCGCACATAGCATCTAGCCACCAATTCATTCATTTGTCTTGTTAAGTCTTTGGCTTCATTAGTTGGGCACTTGTTAGGAAGGTTTGAACATGAAATGAGGTCAATCTAGGTCCCTTCTCTTTGAGGAAGTAAACATGGGGTAATTCATGCAAAATCACACAAACAAATACGTTCAACAAAGGTTCCACCAAGACATGAACCCTACCTACGTCCAACATATATGTTCGCACAATGGAAGTTAATAGGAGGCTTTTGGTTGTGATGGTAGCAACGGCGAAGCACAATGATGTCTCGAAAAAAGATTCTCTAGCCATAACATGAACGCAATCGAGATTTGGAATTCGGATAAGAAGGGGGTTCTCAAACTAACAAGGACAATACAGTGACATTCAGTGACGTAGCGGTTTGTTAAGCTATTTAGGGTTTGCATTAGATGATGATTGGCTGGGGTTTGTATCGTACCTAGAGCCTTAGCTATGATACCATGTACAATAAATTGGAATTGATGTTGAGTATCGTAAATTACAATGAAGGGGAACTCACTATATATATAGGAAATAAACTAGAAACCTAACTTGGCCCATGGGCGAAACACGACTAAACCATAACAATAAACCCTAACAACTATTATTAACAAGTGGCACTAAAGTTTAAATGTTCCATATATAATCAAGTTGTTGCGAAAAACAAAACCTAAAATTTTATCTGGGACAAGCCATTTATATTAATTATACTCGTTTATGGATTAATATAAGTGCACTTCAAGCTGACGCCTTCTAGTTTGCCTTGTGTTATATTGTTCAATATTTGTTAATTATGTGGCATTTAGTTTGCACTAGTTTGCCTTGTGTTATATTGTTCAATATGTGTTAATTATGTGGCATTTGGTTTGCACTTAGGAATCCTTATGGGTGTGGGTTTGATAACAAGATTGAATGGGAATGGGTATGGATTTCTAAACCAACCCTTTAGTTTGTGTATGGAGGATAGTCAATTGTATGGGTATCAACATCATTCTTACAAATTTAACCTTTAAAATAAAACCATGCTAAAGTATATGGGTATCAACCTCATTCTTACAATTAAGCCCATAGCTAAAGTTCAAACCCTCAACTGAAATTCCCACAGTTTCTCATCCGACTCTCATGGAAGTTCATCCATTCAACATGTAGTGCTGGTAGGAACACCACCATCATGAATTTGCTTAGAGTTACATGGTTAGGTACCCTTATTTGTTATCAAGGGATTCAAGGGTTCTGTACTGTAACACCTTATGAGACCATATTTGTTCATTACCATGTATGTTTATGTATCTTAATTGCAAATATTTAACATGAATTTCAGATAAGAGGATAAACCTTTTGTTAAATTTCAGAGTTGTATGCTTTGCATACTTCATGTCTATCTACTTCACTAGTCCTTTATGGAATCCGTATATGTTGAAGCCATTGCTTAACTAAGTTGATACATACCCGCGGGTCGACCCAGTTGCTGTGGTCAACTCCAGCAGGGTTTTTGGGTCCATCTTGACACAGTCAAGCCACTTTCCTCTCATTATCTAGCAAGAGAGTGGGGAGGTTACAATCAGTTTTGTTGTAACCTCCTGCACTTGTAGTAGTAGAAATAGGACCATTTCCCTTCTGGTTTGGGTTAAGTTTTTAGATCATCAGGTTATTAAATTCTGTGTTTTGTTTAGCACTTTGGAGATCATCCGTTCTTGAATTGGGAATTGCTTGTACTGTTTTATTTGAGGTTAATCAAGCTGACTCAAGTTCTGTCATTAGTTCTCTCTGTTCTAACTTAAGTAGACGAGTTCTCTTAGGCACTTGTTAAATTCAGTGGAGATTTCCCACCTCCTTGTGCTTTATATTTCTTGCACTTCATTACCTGAATAAGCATATATGATTTACCATCACATACAGACATATCAGGAACTTCAAGTAGTTTGGCCATCACATCTGAAGGTTTTGCTGTCTTGAATGCTTTGATTATTATGAGTCGGTCGATGCATAATTGTAAAGTTTTGGGCTATTATGGTGGTATTCAGAAGCTGACAGCACTAATGAAAGGTATGTGATTAATATTTTTTCAAAAAAGTCTTATTGTCTGTCATTGTTCCTGTCATGTTGCTATTAATATTTTCTTAAATTTGGGTTTTATGTGTTTTAAGTGTAAAGACAGTTGTGACTTAAGATCAAAAAGGTTAGGAAGAGCTTGGTAATTTCAGTTGACCTATAGATTAATCCCATCTGAGTTATGCTCTTTTTCTATCTTAGACTAGTGGTTAGGTTTTACTTTTTATTAAACAACAGCATTCTTCAATAATTTTTTCCTTGATCTAGGTTTTACTTTTTATTAAACAACAACTTATATTGATCTTGCATCAAACTGCCATATTTGTTACTGTTTTGTGTATAGTATATAATAATAATATAACATATGTTTCAGCGGCTGTTGTCCAACTGAAAACCATTGCTGGCGCACTTTCAGCTGATGATGCCTTATCAAGTTCTAATGTAGAAAAAGCTGGTTTTTTACAAAAGATACTTGTACATGTAATTTCAATTGTATGTGGCTTTATCAACTTACGAGTAGACATACATGGAAAGGCTCTGATAGACATTGATAACCTGGAGGCTTCTGTTGAAAGAATTGCCACAAATCCAGAACCTTTCACCGATGTACGGGACCCACTTTCTGAAAAAAAATTGCAGTGGCATCAGAAGGCAGTCATATCAGTGATGGAAGCTGGTGGTCTTAATTGGTTAGTAGGTAAGGTATGCATCTTTTCAGCTTTACCTACTTGGTTGGGTTTTTATGGTGAGAACTAAAGAAAACTGAGTATTTGAGATAAACAAGGTGTTTATTGCTAGGATGAAATTCTCATTTAGGCCGGGTTTAATTTCTATACGATATTTCTATGTAACAAAAACTTATGGGCTTACTTCCTTTAGTTATATTAATTTAGGTACAGACGTGTGCATATTCTGTATCAACTTGAAAACTTGGCTTATCTAAAAATGGGTTCACCTAATTCGCATAATCTAGGTTTTGGTGGACCTATATTTTTATTTATGTATTGGTTCTGTTTCAAGTTTGGTTGGTTTTGTATAGCACCATTAACTCTTTAATAATGTTAAACTATAATTTTAAATAGGCCTCTCACCCTAAAATTAAATAATTATAATATCAATAGTAATAACAACAAAAATAATAAGAATAAACGAAAGATGTTAGGATCAAAATAATGTTAAACTATAATTTTTAAATGTCTCTCAACCTAATAATATCAACAATAATAAAAACTAAAATAATAAGAAATTAAAGATTAGAATCAAAGTACACATGAACACAACACAAAAGCAGTAAAGAACACCAAGATTTAACGTGGTTTAGTGGAAGTGTGCAACCTACGTTCACGGGGGCGTATAGGCCTTTCTTGTTATTGATTGATAATAAGTTACAAGTACAATAGTTATATTAATAGACTAGAATTAGCGTTAATTCCTTAGTAAACAAGTTAACTAAGTGCCTAAGCGGGGCCATATAGAGCTAGGGCTGGCTGAATCCTATTGCTCAATCTCCTAATTTATGCATAGGCTACATCCTAACAAAGATACATGTTTGTTTTGGTATTGTTCAATATCTCTACTTATTTTGTACCCATTCATCTTGGACATTTATTAAAGACTAACATATTTATTTATCTAGACCTGAAGGATTTTGATGACCAATACTTTTTGGTTATCTACTTGTGGTTTAATACACCACTATGAACATATTCCTTTTGCCATTGAAAACTTGAGATTGGCCTATGTTATGTACGTAAGTGCTTACTTCTATTCTATGTAAAACAAAATCTGACTTGACTGCAAGTCGTATCTTCTGTATCGTGATATTCACCCACTTTTCCTTGTGCCTAGTTCATATAACATTTTGGTTTGTGATGGCTTACTAACTTTGTTCATTGAGATGGCTATAGTTATAACTAGCTGGAGTGATAAATTCATCGAGAATCATTAAGCTCACTTTTTGATAGTTAAGGCTCTAATAAGTTGCAAAAGACCTATAAGACAAAGTAATAAAATAAGTTGCGAACTTTACTCCTGATAGTTGTTGCTTGATTAACTTACACATGGATATAAAGATACGAATAAGAATGTTCTTATTAAATGTAGACATAATATTTTTTTACTGCCTTGTTTACTCTTTAAATTAGTTTTTCTATTTAAGGAACTTCTTTTGGGATGTGTTTCCAGAGTTGTTGCGTGTGATTAGAAGGTTAAGCTTGAAAGAACATTGGACAAATTCATCTCTTCAGTATCTTACCTTAAGAACTCTTCAGTTGGCACTAACTGATAACCCACGTGGTCAAAACCATTTTCGAAGCATCGGTGGACTTGAAGTATTGTTGGATTATTTAGGAGCTTCATCAATCAACTCCATAAAATCAAGGAATTCCTCTTCTTCCGGTAACAAAAGGTAGCATATATTATTATTATTATTATTATTTATTATTATAATAATAATTATTATTATTACTATCATCTTCATCATCATCTTTGATTTATTTATGTGTTACCGTAAAAAATCCTACTTATTTTCACCAAAAACGTGGTTAAGTCTTCAATTTGTTTTTGATTTATTGATGACGCGTAAAGTTTATTTTTGTCATTCAAACTTAGCGGGACTAAAGCACATTTTTACTTGGAAGAATGTATTAACTACAAAAATACTTTAAAGTCCTTAACCGTATTTTTTAAAGTACATAGGTCCTTTTACGTTTATTTATTAAACATGGGATCATGAATTTCAGATAAGCAAAAAAGCTAGGCACTTTAATTTCATGAATTGCCTTGTTGCTGTGCTGGTCTCATGAATCATATAGACATCCTAAACTACAATAGAAAAGAAAACTAAGAAAGCCAATTTGGCCCAAATTAAGCAAATTTCACATCTTTATATTTTTGCATAAAATGCTACCATTTGTTGTGAGATCAACTCCTCTAAAACTTATGAGGTGACAAGATTGTTATTTAACTATTCTATAGATGACCGGTAAAATGAGAAAACACATGTAGCGTTTGCTTGTGTAATTTACGTACGCTTGTGTTTGTCTTTTATATATTTGGTTCGGATGATTCCTTAATTGATGATTTTATATTTGTTGATCTAATCTATTGGTTGTCATGATTTTAATAGAGGTGGAAATCCTTTAGTGTGGATCTTGCAGCTACATCTTCTTTCTTTGGAGGTTCTTAGAGAAGCTGTGTATCCTTTCATAGTTTCATTTATGCCATATCAGTGGACGATAGATACACATTACATGCCACAACATTGCACCTTTTATGATTACAAGTATGTGAAAACGTTTGCTTGGGAATTGCTCTTTTACGGTGGCGGTTCCAATTGATGGACATTGATCTAGATACACTTTTTATACTTTCTATAAACAAGCATGCAATCTAGGCCGGGGCAAAGTGGTATT
>BJCM01000436.1:0-16077 GCA_018326385.1 Flaveria bidentis | reverse complement strand
AATTAAGGGGGTGAATGTTAGATTGTAATTCTTTGTATTAGTTTGAGTTTGTATGTTTAGTGATAGGTTTTGTTAAGTCTTGATAGTAGAGGGACTTAATGTGTAATTGGTTAGTTCTATCTAACACTATAAATAGGTGGTTAGTGTGTATTAGTAAATTGATTTTGATAATTCAATCAAAGGAAATATTCAGTAAACACTTGTTAGTTACTTTCAGTTTGTATCAGTTACTTTTCTTAAACAAGGGGAAATCTAGTGATGGTTCTTCTAATGAAATAATTATGGAAATCATGCTTTGTAACTGTGTTATGTCCTTGGGTATTTCTCCTGACAATGAATTATTTGATAGATCCAAGTAAAAAAGAGACTTAAAATCACCTAAATAGGTCGGAATCATTCCCGTCAAGTGGTTAGATGACACATCCAACAACTGCAACTGTGTTAAACTACTTAACCATGATGGAATGCTACCTGCGAGCCTGCAATTGGCGATCACTAGCGCTTTAAGTGCTTTGAACTGTAGATTATCATCAGTAGGCAGCTGTTCAGTGTAAAAATTCATGGTGACAACCAAAACAGTTAATTTAGAGCAATGTTGGAGGATTTTAAGAGCTGATGAGAGATTACTAAAGCTGCAATTGGAAAGTGAAAGGTGAGAAAGTGACTTGAGATTCTTGAAGTTTTCTGGAATTTCGCCTATGAAGTTGTTTCTTGCAAGACTTAAACTTTTCAATTTTTTGCATGTTGAAAGATTTGTAGGAAGTGCACCAGAAAAGTTATTAATGCCCAAATCAAGGGAGACAAGATTAACCATCATTGAACAGTTCAAAGCGATTGAACCATCTAAAGAGTTGTTTTTCAATTTGAGAGAAGAAATGCTTCTTGAAGTCAATAAGGATGGAGGTGTCGTACCAGAAAGATTGCTAGAATGAGCTGAGAAATAACTTAACTGAGGAAAGTTATGAAAGAAATCAGGTATCTTTCCTGAGAATCTGTTGGATGAAATGTCCAAACGAACGAGTTGACTAGAGGAGTTACCAATTTTACCGATAGCAGTGAACTCATTGTCCTTAAGATCCAGGTCTTGCAATCTTGGTAATCTAAGTAAGAAGTCTGGTATGATACCAGAAATCAAATTAGAAGCAAGAAACAGATGTTCAACAAAACTGCATTTCGCCAATTGATTCCAGTGAAGTAATTGACAGCAAAACTAACAACTCGAATTCTACTAGAGTTAACGCATAAACCACATGGAAGAAAACCGCTAAATTTATTACTAGAGATGTCTAATACTTGAAGTGCAGGCATGTTTACGCTAACAGGTAAAACATGATCAAATTTATTACCACTCAAATCGATTGATTCCAAACGGGTGAGATGAAAAAGGGAAACTGGAACAGGACCTGAAAGGACATTATGTGAAAGATTGAGGGTTGTAAGTTGATCTAAATAGGAGATTGAATTAGAGAACTGGCCAACTAATTTTTTATTCGCGAGTTCTAATTTAACAATCCTACCATAAGAGGAATTACAAGTGATGCCTATCCAGTTGCAGCAATAAGAAGAGGATAAAGACGATGAATTTACAGGCCACCATCCGTCAATCGGTGATTCCAGTGCGTTCATGAAACCTGCCAACCCTTTTAAGTCCCCAGAATTGCATGTTAGATTCTGTGAAATCACAAGAATCTGACATTGTACAGAGAACAGATGAATAACCAAAAGCGCCCATATACCCAATAGTACAGCCATCTTGGAATTGAGCTTTTTAATTGAAATACACAAATTTACAAAAGTAAGGAAGAAAACTTAAAACCCATTTGAGATATAGAGATTTATTATTCAAACTTTATAAAGTTTGTTGCTTTGTAATTGAATATGGTGATCAAGAGAAGTATTTATATTGCGTGTGTGGATTCATCGGGTCTTTGTAGCCGTAAAAGCAAGTCAAGACCCAAGTCGTTGGTGGGGAAGAAAACAGAAAATACATAACGTGATGTGTGTGAATATATATCCATACAAGTCAACCGGTTTTGTTTATCAGTCTTCCTTTTTCTTTTTTTTCCCCGCGTACACACACATTATCTACTTTACACATACTTTACTCCTAAAATTGTTACACTTACCTACAACCTTTTGATTTGAGAAGTATACCATTTTATCACCAAGATGTCCCTCTCAGGACTTGACTTTGTTTTAAGAGCTTAAACTCATAGTTTTCTTTACCAGGTAATATCTTCATTATTAAATCCATATTCTGTATCCTGAACAAAATTCCCAAACTACTGGGAATATTATCAGATAACTTATTGCAATTTAGATATAAAATCTGTATGTTTATCAGATTACCAAATTCGAGCCAGATTAGGCCAGTGCGCGAGTAGTTACCGAGGTTCAATATTTGTCTAAGTAGAATGCCATAACTGTGCGGCACCATTTTGCCACTCATGCTAGCCTCTTCAAAACAGGTAAATTCAGAGTAACCTTTAACAAGATATAAAGGTATAAATATATAAATAAGTTTTCATGCATACATACCTGTGTTTCTCTATAATTGGAATAAGATTAAATAAAGAATAACCTCAACTAAAAAAAATCACACATTACATACAAAAACACATTCCAAATTACTCTAACTTATCCATGTCCTGTGTATCCCTATATCTAGGAAGAACAAGAAATAACATAACAGCAAAAATGAATCCAACTGCAAACCCTGTCCAAACAGGCCAACTAATAATTGATTCTTCAATGTCTTCGAATTCCCGAATATGCACCGATTCTTGATTTTTCACACAACTTAAAACAAATTCACCACATAGACCAGGGTTCCCTTCAAAACTAGAAACCGAAAAGGTCGAAAATTGTCCTCCAGAAGGAATAATCCCGGTCAAGTTATTATATGCAACACTAAACTTTGATAACATCCCGAGTCTCGCCAAAGAAAGTGGTATTTCACCCGTTAAATCGTTATGAGACAAATCCAAAGTCTCTATGCAGGTCAAATTTGCCAAATCACTTGGGATATTACCTGATAACTCGTTGTATTTAAGATTTAAAACATGCAAGTTTACCAGGTTTCCAAACTCGGGCCAGATTGGACCCGTTAGAAAGTTGTTGCTGAGGTCTAATGTTGGTGGGAACCGAATACCGTAACTATATTTCAACACTTTCCCATTCATACCCCTCCTCATGAAAATAGGAAAATCTAAAGAAAGTTCTAACGAGTTATCATGGAACAGAAGATCAGGCAATCGAGTCAGGCTTTTCGGGATCTCTCCATTTAGATAATTGTTTGATAAATCCAAGTAAACCAGAGACTGCAAACTTCCTAAAAAGGGCGGGATGCTTCCAGTCAACTCGTTCCATGACAAATCCAAAATCCTGAGTTTGGTTAACCCGTTTAACCAAACAGGAATCATACCCGTGAGTTTGCAGTTAGGAATCACTAGAGTTGTAAGCATTTTGAAATGTAGGTTAGCATCAGAAGGCATTTCTTCACTGTCAAAGCTTCGGCTAAGGACCAAAGTGGTAAGATTCGCGCAGTTTTGGAGGATTTGAAGTGATGCAGATAAGTTATTCAAGTTGCACATTGATAACGAAAGATAACATAAAGAACGAAAGCTTTTAAAGCTTTCTGGTATTTGACCTGTGAGATTGTTTCCACCAAGATCTATGGTTTTTAAAGATGGGCATGAAGGAAGATTACTGGGAATCGATCCTGTAAACTTATTATCAGCCAAATCAAGCGACACAAGGTTAATCATCGCTGAGCAGTTTAATTCAATCAAACCAGAAAACGAATTGTTTCTTAACACCAACGAAGAAATGCTGCCAGAATTCAACAGCGAAAAGGGTATCCCACCATCAAAACTGTTTGAATGTGCAGCAAAGTAAGTTAAATTTGGAAACGTATGGAAGAAATCAGGTAGCTTTCCCGAAAGATAATTCAACGAGACATCTAAATACTCAAGATTCGAAGGGTTACTGTTGTGAAGCTGACCGATTAGCGTGTTATCCTGAAGAGACAACTTTAACAATCTAGGTAATCTAAATAGATATTCTGGTATGATCCCATAAACAAAGTTTGCATCAAGACAAAGGTGTTCTAATGAAGTACAATTTTCAAATTCATGTGGAATATCTCCAGTGAAGTAATTCACTCCCAATTTAAGAACCCTAATTCCAGTCGAATTGACGCAAAACCCTGATGGGATTGCACCTTCAAAGTTATTATCAGAAACATCAAACAATTGAATCGAAGGTAGGTTTACACTATCAGGTAAAGCCCCAGAGAACTCATTACCACTCAAATCAACAACTTGTAAATAGGGCAATTGGAAAATCGAAATGGGGATATTGCCTTTGAGTAAATTATGAGATAAATTTAGGGTTCTAAGCTGGTTTAAATCACCCAAGGATTCAATCAAATCACCACGTAATCTTCTCTTTGAAAGTTCCAATCGAGTAACCTTACCAGTGAAATCGCACGTAACGCCATCCCAATTACAGCAATTGGAGGAATTTGAGGTCCATCCATCAATGGCGGATTCCATTACTTCCATAAAACGTTTCAGTACGATGGAATCGTTGGGATTGCAAGATGTATTCAACTGAGCTTCTACTGAAAACGCCATTAGTATTACAGTAGCACATAACCACGATACATTCATCTCAGAGATGATTAAGGAAACGTTTGATGCTTTGGTTCAACAGATGAATCACATCCCACTAATCAGAGGCAAAAATGGTGATGAAATTTGAGATGGTGAGTTGTGTACTTGTGTTGCTGTCAATGGAGGTCAAATCAATGGGGACTTTGAGAAGATGTTTTGGGAGTATTCGACAAGTAGTTATATGATATCGAGACATTTGGATATGTTTTTCACGTGGATAGAATTTAAAAACCACATGGTATGGAGCAAGTACATGACTTTTTTAATAAAAAAACAGTTACTTTTATAGTTTATAATACTTTATATACTTCATGCTAAATTGGAAAATATTGATATAATGTATTATAATATCATGTTTGTGGGCTGGTGTTTGTGAAAATAAAATAATCTTTCTATCTTTTGAGATGAAATAATGTTTGTTTTTTTTTATTTGCTTTAACATTTATTGCTAAAAAGTATTTTACTAGATATGATTGTTTGGATGTTATGATATAATATTAAAAAATATTCAACAGTTTAATAAAAATATGTCTTCATTGCATAAAGTTGCACAACATAGTGACTAGCAATCAGCCTTTGTGTCTCTCGTTTAAAATTTTCTTGATATAGAAAGTGAAATAAATTAAATAACTAAAGTATGATTGAATATGTTATAATATTAATATAAAAATAACAAAAATTAGCATGATTAGCCAAAAGGGGTAAACCTTTTTAAATAATGTTTAAATAGCCATTTTGTCAACGTGTTATAAAAATATTATGAATTTGGAGACCTGGTTAATAAAAAAGTAGTTTCAAATGATACGTTCTAATTTAATAGTTAAATGGTATGTTTCACGATTAAAAGATTAAAAGTTAGAATTTTACAAGGTGCATGTTATGGTGTATGCATTTTAGAAAATCTAAGAAATGTTGTGTAAAAAGAAGTTGAAAAATGATAGAAAGCATCTCCGTCGTCATATTCTCTTACTATTAACGTTAGAACACACAACTACAACACGAAACAAACGCTAATATTGTTGGCGTAGAGAGGAGGCGACAATAGAATCCATTACCCTTTTCTTTTCTTTTAGTATTTTGGCATCCAGATTAGAAGCTAGATTTCCAATGATGAAAAGAATCCATGTGTTTTCTCCTAGGCACTGGGACATTGTTTGGATACAATAGGTATGGTGCTTGTTCAAAATCACAATAAGAATTTCTAACTATATTTTCAGTTTACAATAAATTAACTGTTAACGATAATTATTCAATAACATATATTAATTAATCACAATTATGCACTTCAGAGGAGTTATGTGAGTTTCTTTTTTCTCGTATATCTCTGTACGTAGAAATAGATGCAGTTATAGAGGAGACGTCACATGTGATTTCGGTAAAACAAATATAAAACAGAATATCTGTATACAAATTTGAATTATAGATTTGTACATCGGAAATTATAAGATAATAATACATGGGCCTACGCTTTATTTATTTGTATTTTTTTAAATAAAACTTGTTGATTATTCGAACACGTGTGTTATAATCTTTTCCCAAATATCAGTTTCATTTTATTTTTTCTAGTTTTCTTTGTTCCATACCTTTATGAGTAACTATGAGTCCATGTAACGACAATTAATGTGTGAACCCCACCAGTCACCAGGTATGGCTATGGGCCTTATTCGTGTCCCTACATCAGGTCCACCATGGTCAAGATGATTATAGTCCAATGTATATCGACAATAATACCATACCTATGGCCTACGGCCTATATTCGTGGCCCTACATCAGGCCCATCATCATAAGTTGCACATAGCCATAATACATAAGATGATAAGAATCAGGATTCACTGTTTAAATTAATTAATCTATAAATATTAATAAAATAAAAAATTTTTTGTCGCTTGTTATCTTCTTAAATTAATTTTTTGACATTTTTTATTCTCTAAGCATTTTCCTTCCTAAAATGTATTAAAATAATTTGAATACTCAAATAATTTCTCTTTTTTTATACAAATTAATTTGATCAATTGATACATTTTCTCTCTCATTTACATTTTTTTAAAATCAAACTATGTTTTTAAAAATAAATTTTATTAAAAAAATAAAATTCATATATTTTCTAAAACATCGAACCTTTTGAAATAAAATATTTTAATTAAGTCCTTTTTAAAATAATTATAAAAATATGGAATTTTCTAAAAGTAGGTTTATTAAAACAACCAGAATAATTAGATTCTTGAGTTTTAAATAAACAATATTTTTATAAACAATAACTTTTTATAAGAAAATCTTAAAACAAATATTTAAAAATGAAACTATTTAGATAATAGAGTTAAAAATAGTATAATTGTTTTATTTCTTGAACAAGTACGTATATATGATTTTATACATATCTTATATTAAAATATCGTACTGTAATTTTTCATGTTTATTATTAACTATAATCCGTTTAATAAATGAGTTTCTAAACTATCTATTTATCTATATATGTATCTATCTATAACCTATCTATTTTTTATTTACTTGAAATAACTATTGATATGCAATTATAATCATATTCTATATTCAAACATGGTTTTATAATTCATATTTTTATTACTAATTATTTATTATTTTATTTATTCAATCCGTATAATACACGGGATACTAAGCTAGTCTATACTATATATAAAACATATGACAGTGGTATTTTAAGATATCATAAAATTAAGAATACTTATCTCACTTAATGCGTAGAGTACAATCATTTTTAAAAGTAATATAGTATTTTGAATATTATTTACAAATTACCCCTTACAATTAGTTACATAATAACTTTATAATTACTATAAATTACATACAAATTTACATTATCTACCCATAAACCAAAAAAACTTAATGTGTTTTAAGATTTCCATTATATTAATCTATCGTGTTTAAAAAATTTTGATACTACAATCGTAAATGTGTATTTTTTAAACTTTTTATTGTAAATTTTTTGCTGAAACGATATATATTTTGTAAGGTATAATAAGTTAATGGATAAATATACAAGTCGTCATGCAAATTCTGTTTATTTGGTGTTTTATATTTTATCTTAGAAAAAAATATAATAAACTTTTGTAAAATTGTTATAAGAATAAACAAAAATTAAAAAACTCGTGTCGGATATAAAATGTTGCCACGCCACATTAAGCGGACACCCTTCTAGTAATTTATAATTTATGTTCCTAAATAACAACTGAGATAGAGTTTAATCAAGTTGCTTTTTATGATGATTTTACAAGCAACATAATAAAGTTATGTTGTCGTCCGTTAAATCATATCATTTGTATAGATTATATGGTCTAACGAGTTAAATTTAGATAGTTAGAAATAATTGTACTAATAGTAATACCTTGTTCACAAAGATGTTAAGGCACACAAAAAGATATAGTATATCGAAGAAGGGAAACTCATGAATATTAAAGCATGCCACATGCACGTATACCTATAACAAACTTTTAAGAAATTCTAGCTTCTAATAAAATCGCATTAATATTCCTAGATCATACATGAAAATTTTGTTCATCTTATAAAACTAAAAGAACTCAAAAAGTTTAGAATCAGTGAAAAAACCGTGTAAAACATAAAGTTTCGCAAGACATGTTGTGCTTAATGAGTTTAACTTAATACACTAAATCTTCTAGAAGATAAGAGATATATTGTGGTTGGCGGAAACTACGATGGCCTAACACACCCCATATATAGTTTATATAGTAGTACTAGTATAAAGTTAGCACTAACTAGGTCGCTATTAAATATAAAGAAGTTGATCGTGTGACATCGAGATGGCCTAATGGTGCAAAGTAGATAAACACACCCCATATATAGTTTATATAGTAGTACTAGTATAAAGTTAGCACCAACTAGGTCGCTATTAAATATAAAGAAGTTGATCGTGTGACATCGAGAGCAGATATACTTTTGTAAATGGCATCAAAAGAAAAACGGAGAAGACTAAGACAACCATGGATAATACAACAGATCTAAGACATAAATGTTCGAATCTTGTGAAGAAATTACAAAAAACTAGAAAAAATTAAATAAAAAAAGTATAGTTGATCCGTATTGTGATTCTCCCAATTGCAAAACAACTAACATGACGAAATCTCTAAATAATCTGCATTTAAAGAACCTACACTTTACTCGATGTATTAATAAAAAAATATAACAAAACCCCTATTATTAGCACAATAAGAGTAAAGTCAGTTGGTTGTCACTTTCACAAGCTAATCTGAAACAACGCGTGCATCTAGACACCTTCCACCTTCGGTGAATCCCCTCTTTCCACCCACCATCATCTCCTCCGATCACCAACATCTTCTATAAGTATCCTCTCATCAAACAAACCCACAATCAACAATCAATTAATCCCAATTCAAATTCATTTTCAACTTCTTCTTACATGATTATTGTATAATCATATAACCATATAATTGATAATTGTATAGTTGAGTATCAATATCAGTATCATATAATTGATATATGATGTCTATTGATAAAACCATCACCATCCGTGAAGTATGGTCTCATAACATGAAATCCGAGTTCAATTTTATTCGATCCATCGTGGATAAATATCCATACATCTCGATGGACACAGAGTTCCCCGGAGTTGTGTACCGTCAACCACCGTCCGCCGGGAAATCGTACGGTCGCCGCCGGCCGTCGGAGAATTACGACCTTTTGAAGTCAAACGTTGACTTGTTGAACATCATTCAGCTCGGGCTCACCTTCTCCGACGCCTCCGGCGAGCTACCGGACGTCGACGGCAGCCACCGGCGGTTCATCTGGCAGTTCAATTTTAACGATTTTGACGCGGCGCGTGACGCCCACGCGCCGGAGTCGATTGATTTGTTGAGACGTCAAGGGATTGATTTCGATCGGAACCGAGTTGAGGGAGTCGACTCGGCCGAGTTCGCCGAGTTGGTGATGTCGTCCGCTTTGGTGTGTAATGACTCGGTGAGTTGGGTGACGTTTCACAGCGCGTATGATTTCGGGTATTTAGTGAAGATGCTCACGCGCCGCCGTCTGCCGGCTGAGTTGCCGGAGTTTTTGGGGTGGTTGAAGGTGTTCTTTGGGGAGAATGTGTATGACGTGAAGCATTTGATGAAGTTTTGCTGGACCGGGTTGTATGGGGGCTTGGACCGGGTGGCGGGTTGTTTGGGGGTGAACCGGGTTGCGGGAAAGTGCCATCAGGCCGGTTCAGATAGCTTGCTGACGTGGCATGCGTTCGAGAAGATGAGAGATGTGTATTTTGTTGATGGTATGCCGGAAAAATGTGCCGGTGTGTTGTATGGTTTAGAAGGTTATTAGAATTTAATTTAGGTTTAGATGGAGTTAAATGATTTAATTATTTAGGGTTAAATGTGTAAACTACTAATCAAAATTTAATTATTATTTTTGTCTCCGATTCTGTTAAAACTTGAAACTGATAATACGTTTATTGGGTTTTTCATTTTTCTATTACTCTATTAGCATGTACCCTTTTTAAGTATGGATTTAAAAACTAAATTAAAAGAATAACACAATCAGAAAAACTCGAAACCTCAAAATATTCATAGAGGAAATTAGATGGGTGCTGGGGCGTTTTATAAATTTTCATTTTATATATGTCAACTAGACAAGTTAATGAATACTAAGTTGGAGTTGTTGGGTGTTTAAAGATTATTGAAATGATATTAAAATAAAAGTAATAGTTAGAAGTATAGTTAACTGTTTAATATTTTAAATCAGCTTTTGAGGTGTATTTAAGGTTTTGTTTTGAGTATAAGATTCTCAACGGGTAATTGTTAATCACAAAAGGTTACAATCCATACCCCTATCAACCGAATATGTATGAGATTGCATATAAAACATGGTTTTATAATAAGTATAAGAACATTCTATTAGAAAACTAAAAAAACACTTTTATTCCCAATATAATGTATCATTCAAACTTAAAATCTAGAGACAATATAATGAAGAATCAAAGACAGACAAAATCAAACCTACAATGGTAGATTAAACATTACAAAACAAAACCAATACACAGATCTAAATAAACTCAAGAAATCATCATAAAGATGAAAACCCTAGAAAAAACTCTTATAAAAATGAAGAATAAGAACAATGAACAAAACTCCATTCCGAAAATGAGAACAAAATAAGAAGTCTATCTTGTGTGTGGTTGATGATTTTAACTGAAAACAAGTATTTCATCATCATGATGACCAGATGATGATAATGATGATGATGTTACTGATATGTAGTTATGGGTTCTTGAACTTGATTTGTGTATATATTCTCAGCTAACTCTATACAATCTAATCTTTCCATTTTTATTAACAACTAGGTTATAAACTCGTGAAATACATGGGATTATATAATAAAAAATATAATTCTTTGTTATGTACAAAAAGTTCATGTAACTAAAGTATTTTTATACGTATTACACTAAAAAAATAAGTATGAGTGTACAATCTATAATACATATTTGTAAACAACATCCGTTGTTTAGCTTGTACTTTTATTGCTTTTATCTACTATTAATAGTTTGAGTCCATACCTACTGTTTAGCGAGTTTAATGCCACATAGTGAGGCTAAATTTATTATTACCAAGAGAAACATACGTAAGTTAGCCTCATTTTAAACCGCAAAGTTGTTGATATGGTGGAAAAAGGAAATTGGAAATGGCCGAATTAGTGGAGGACAAATACTCCTTTTTATTTGAGTCCTCCCTTCCATTCTACAATATGACAGCTTGAATATCATCCGGTAGAAGTCTAATGATAGGAAACTTAATCCCAAGTAAAACCATTATAATTAACTTACCAATTATTCCATGATCTTTACTAATTTTATTTTGTCATCAAGTGCAGGTGCCAAAAGTTAATTTGACTCGTGATCAACTTATAGAATTCATTAAAATTTTTTTATTAAATTTAAACATGCCAAAAACATTCTATTAGGTAAAGATGAAAACCCTAGAAAAAACTCTTATAAAAATGAAGAATAAGAACGATGAACGAAACTACATTCCGAAAATGAGAACAAAATAAGAAGTCTATTTTGTGTGGGGTTGATGATTTTAACTGAAAACAAGTATTTCATCATCATGATGACCAGATGATGATAATAATGATGATGTTACTAATATGTGTAATGGGTTCTTGAACTTGATTTGTGTATATATATTCTCAGCTAACCATATACAATCTTATCTTTCCATTTTTATTAACAATCTAGGGTAGTAGCCCACTCGATAGAAGCCCATTAGAGAATAATACACCGACTTTAGTTTTTGTTATCATAAGCCCAAACCACACCAACAACTGGTAGAAGCTTAGTCCAACAACATTACATGGTTCTCAAAACATATACAACCCAGTATATATGAAAAAAAATAAAAATACAACAGTTAGATGACTTCTTTATAAAACCATATTTTGACATTAAATTGAATGATTTGTAGATAAGACATATTTCAACCCATTCAAATCAGGTTTCAAATCCCCATCTTTACGAGAGGACATTTAGTTAACATGCAACATATGTATGGGCCGTGTTATACTAGTATGGATGAAAACTTGGAAACACGTTTGGGTTGAACTTAAAACACTTTTTTATTTTTTTTAATGAATACTTGTAGTATTAGTTATCATATTTCAGAACTATATTAATACAATAATAATATTAATATATATAACTAATACGAATTTGAATGTTGTAAAAGAGTTTGTGCCACTTTTTAATTCTTTGATGTGTTCTCTTTTTAGCTATGTTATTTCATATGTTTGAAGTAAAATACAACCTATAACGACTGGTCTAACTATTCATAAATCAATATCTTTTATTAGGAGTTTTTATCTAAAGTAGTGTAGTTTGAAATTTTATTTACCAAACTAGTGTAGTTTGATACTTATTTATCAAAGTAGTGTTAAACTAATTTTATTTTTTATTTTATATATTTAAATTCAAAATTCATGGTAGATTTAGATGACGCTTCATTTTCGCCTTCTTCATCCTATGTTTTCGCGCTTTTTCCCTCCTATGTTCACTTGTTGCTACATTCAAATCCAGGTTGTAGCTTCCGTGATTTATTCTCGAGCTAGTAACCTGGCTATAACCACAAAGGAGATCTATGTTGGAGGGCCCAGAGGTTAGCTCGAGGGCACTCCGACGCTCAAGAGTCACGCCACTAATCTATACACGATATTTAAACGTATATCATATTTATGTATATAAGTACATGATTAGTCCAATTAATTATTCTGATTAGTTCATGTGGTTACTAACTTAAACATTTACAAGAGATAAACTCACCCATACATGTGTTAAGGTTAGGTTGGGCCGGCAAGGCCATGCCATGCAAAATAAGGCAATGTCAAGTTGAGTAAGACTGAGCCAAGTAGCTTAAGGTAAGGCAACACAGGTTAAAGCAAGACAAAGTTATTCAAGGCTATGTCAGGTAGCCTAAGGTATTGGAAGTCTAATAAGGTAACACAAGGTTAAGACCAAATCATGAGTCGTAAGGAAAGACGCATCATGTAATGCGAGAGCATGCTTAGTAGCTTGTAGTGCCTTTCCATAGTCGTAAACTTACCTACATCATCAAGATCGTTCTTGCAATTTCTGATTTCCATTGAGTGTGATCACAAGACGATTTCGATTGCTTTCCATTAGGCATAGAGCTGGTTCAATCAGCAATTTCCATCGGAACTCATAGCAATCGTTTCGAGACATGTTCAATTAGGTTCGATCTTCATCGAAACTCATTGCGCTTCTTTGATTTTCATTAGGTGTGATCTTATGGCAAGAACTGTTCAATCGGTTGGAGACCTGTTCAATTAACAGGTACGATTTGGATTTGAGTTATTGTAAGGTTATATGATTTTAGTTCTTGTTAAATTAACAAGTTCGATTTTAACTTGAGTTATTATCGACAAGTTTGATTTCGATTTTGGTTTGAGATATGTTAATCTGTTACGATTCTAGACTTTCTAGTTCTTGATTTTGACTTGTAGTTCATCTGTTTGAGATTTTGCAATTCAAATTTTGATTAAGTTTTGTATTTCTAGTTCTCACATTTTCTGGCCTACAATCGATTTTCAATTTTAAGTGTTGATTCAAGGGATTTAATTCATGCATTGGAGTTCTTTAGTTCTGTTTTTCTATTATCATTATCATTATTAAATTCAAGTTTGAGTTTAGTTCATGTATAATGGTTTTCATATTTTTCTTTTAATATGTACTGCAAATTAAGAACGTTAGCGGACCAATTTTATTTGACAATTTGTTTGTGATTGATATTAAATCCGTTAGCAGACGAACTTTACAAATATTTTGTTTGTATCTGATATTAAAATTGTCAAGTTATGATTTTTTTTGTTTGTTATTTCTTTTAGTTGAAAGACATAGCAAGAAAACAAAAATGAAACCAATGTATTTTTTTAATGTTTTAATTTCCCAAATGTTAGTTAACATATAAGCATAATAATACATTAGTTACAAATAAAGAAACAGAAAAAGAAATTTAAAAAAAAGTGAATTGTTATTTTCCTCCTCGCGGTTTGGTCATGTTTGTTATTTGCATTCAAAAATGTTTTTTCTTATATTTTACTCGTCAAGGTTTAAAAAATTGTCTTTTAACGATAAATATTTAACATTTTCAAACAATGAAGCTAAGATTTTTGAATGAAAATAACAACGTTTTCCAAACTTTAGGAGACAAATGCAAGGGAAAAAATATTTTTGGATGAAAAAGACAAATAAGAAAAGAGTGGATTTTTGTTTTCTTATTTTGATTTGGTCACATTTATTAATTTCACCCAAAAAATTGATTTTTTACATTTGGCTTCCTGAGGTTTTAAAAAAATTTCATTTTCATCAAAAAAAGTTAAACTCTATTAATTTAAATTGTTAAAGATTTGAAGATGAAATCCCTGATTTAAGTTTCATGAATGGAGTTTTAACACCAAAACGTTAATATAAATTAGGATTTTATCTTTATATTAAAATTAAACAATTACTTCTTTTAATGATAGATGGTTTAATATTTTAGATTAACAGAGTTAATTTTCTGGATGGAAATAATAATTTTTGTAAAACTTGGGAGCTGGACACGAAAAAAAAAATTTGAATGCAAACTGACAAATATGACCGAACCATAGAGAGAAAATTAACGACAATTCACTCTAAACAAAATAAAAAAACTACACTGCTTTGGTAAAAAAATTCAAACAACAGTCTTTTAAGGAAAAACTCGTTTATTAATGAATATATAATTATAACAAGTAATCCTGAACATGTCTTACTCTTTTTTGATTATTCAATGTTAGGTATTGGAATATCTTGTCATTTTATAGCAAATAATAAAGGTGCTAGTGTTTCTTAAAACAAACCACTACGTATGTTACATTTGTGAAATTATGTGAGTATCTCTTTACTCCTATCGAACCACCCTAATATTAAAAAAAGTATGTTTTGATTTTTACTCAACCTGCATATTTTGTCATCTCTGATGAAAGTTTAATATTTTGTTTATTTCGTTGCGTTTCAAAGAAGAAGACAAATTTTATCAAAGACACAATCACTAATTTTCTTCTCCATGTGTATAGACTATAGGGATTAGTTGTGGAGACAAGACATGTTACGTATATCAAAATATCAGAGTGAAACGTTAACAAGTCAAAGCACATTGAAACTTTAACATTCTGCAACTCAATTAACAAATTTATGTTGGAAATAATGGATCAAGTAAACACGATAGGTAGATGTTAATCTATTAAGAGCAAAACCATATAAATTACGAAAACCATACACAAATATTTATACTAGACAATAAACATATACTACTTATAAGTCATAACTTAGCTCAAATACTATTAAATAATCAGATAAATAACCAAACTCAATCCTAATCTAATACAAACTCCACCATACAATTAATAAAACTAATCATAATAATAAGTATCTTTTCCTTTAATTTGGCTATGGTTATGTTCAACCTTCTGCATACTATTTGATGCCCATCCTATGTGAAGAAGCTGAACTCAAGAGTGAGTTCATTCATATGAACTTTCGTGTTTTTTTATTCCTATTTCTTCTTAAGATTAATCAACGTTAATTAAAGAGGCACATTCAATACAAATTTAATGTTAAGTAGTTAACCTCAACAACTATATAAGCCTTTGTACATACTGTTTGCTAGATATATTATGAGAGAAAGAGAGAGACGGTTATATATTATATTATAACCATGTTACAACTAATTATAGCAATATATATATATATATATATATATATATGTATATATATATATATGTATATATATGTATATATATGTATATATATGTATATATATGTGTATATATGTATATATATGTATATATATGTATATATATGTGTATATAT